>PVHY01003401.1:0-108716 GCA_004024945.1 Uropsilus gracilis
CTTCCTTCCTTCCTTCCTTCCTTCCTTCCTTCCTTCCTTCCTTCCTTCCTTCCTTCCTTCCTTCCTTCCTTCCTTCCTTCCGCCTTTCCTTCAAATGCCACCCAACCTGAGGATCTTTGCTAACTATCGTATGGAATAGTATCCCCCACCAACCCATATGGGTATGATTTTTCCACCCAGGAGAACAAACTCCCTCAGAGGAGATCTTGTTGATCCCTGACATTTACCAAGTATTTTTTTTAAGACTGAATGGAGTGTGGGAGACGTAAAGGAAAGCATCTGATAGATGGAGGTGCAGGGACGGGGGACAGACACAAGGGTAACATACTTAGAAGTTGTCTCGAGACTCCAAGAGTTGGTGTCGTCTCCCTGTCATTGTTCACCCTCCCCATCACACTTTTCGATGTTGAAATTCAGCATCAGTTTACAGCAGTGAGAAAGTGAAAGGTTGGCAATTTTAGATACTATAGAGACACTCTTTTGAGGTGTCTGATGTCAGTGAAAAAAAGGTTTATGGTTCAAAGACACAAAATGGTAGATGACTTGAAAGTATTCTAATTTCAATTTCTAACCTCAGAGATAACTACAGATCTGTGTGAGGACACGTTCTTATTTCTTCTTGCATGCACACCCAAGCAGTTCACGAAAGTATATGCCAGGCTAAGTATTTATGTCAAAGGCAGCCTTACAGAAAGAGGTATTTTAAAATATTTTTCCTAATCTAAATAGTACTTTAAAGATTATAAAAATCAGCTGGCATCTGAGACTATACAGGCCAACTGACTATACACAAACTGTTAGCAGTATTAATGGGGTATTGAAACAGTAGTGAAATAATGACTAGAATTGTATTTAAAAAATTGTTCTATTAAAACCCAGTGTGGGCTAGTCACTTCCTTGGACTAAGCAGGAAAGCATAAAGAATTTTCACCATGGAAAATAGTGCTGAAGGACAACGTAATTCTTCTCGAAATGAAACTTATCTTTAATTTCACAAATTTTAAAAAAAATACGAACTATCTGCGTGCATATCTTCTTCCAAATTATTTCAAACAATGACCCATTAATTTTATCAATGAAACTTAAACAGACCTAAAGGTTGGATCACAAAATTCTCATGCGACTGAGAAACCTGTTCTGAGTGTGTTGGCGATGCCAGCTAGGGGAGGTCTGACAGCAGGGAAAGCTTGAATTTTGTATCCTAACTGATAATCCTTTGCCTCCCTCTCTTGAGCACTGTGAAGACTTCTAAGATCACCTCGGAGGCGTGTGGTATCACACAAAGGACAAGGGAACACAGACACGTGGGCTTTTAGGCAGTGAGCCCTGATGCCGGTCTAACTAGCATGGCAGTAGAGGTGGTAGCACTCAGTATGGGTTCTACTGAAGTCCTGCCTTGAGGACAATCCCAGCTCTACCACTTAACCATGTGACCTACAAAGTGAATGTATTTCAAATGCAAATGAAGGCTCATATACATATCATTTACATATGTCAGAGAGCTTGGTCTACAGTCCACACTTCTTAACATTTAATTTACACTGTGCCCATAGTCTTTTCAAATAACCAGGAAAGTTATCAAGCACTTATACTGATCTAAAAGTAATTTCAAAAAAAAAAAAAAAAGTCTCTGCAAATCTCGCTTAAATGTAGAGAATCTCAGGTTGCTGGACCCTAACCTGGACTTGCCCGCACCTGATTTGGGGGTCTGTGGTGCTGGCCATGGTGCTGGTTAAGAACTTGTGTTAAGGGCTGATGCTGTATGAAACACAGCTGCACCTCTCTTATGTACCGCTCTCAACCACTGATATGGTTAAGAGTCGTTCTGAATGCAGAGAACACAGATGAAACATGCCTACATTTTGGTATAGCCAGAGTGTTTTTCTAACAAATAGAGACAATGTCAAAGAAGGAGTTCTTAAGACCCAAAGCACAAAAATAAATTCTCAGTTGACAGTTTAAGGGACCACATTATCAAACTGTTGAAAAGGAAATTATGTTCTAAGAATAAAGATAATTCCCTTTTTGACAAGTATTGATGAGAGAAGTACAGGAACGCAACCACGACGTTCCTTGCTGCGTGAAACATTCTTTGTGCTATTTTTGTAATGCTCTCCTTCAAGAAAGGTTCTTTTTTAAAGGACCTTTCAAAGATTCTTCTTACTTAGCTAGTGTAACTATGCTAATAAAACTATCCTTCGGAGAGTCTTGCATTCATGTAACACTATGATTCAATTCAGGGTTTGTGATTTAATTCAAGAATCGCCCACGTTAATTTGAAGGCGGCAGCTACAACAAGACAACTCTCTAAAGGAGAAAAGTCAACAAGGAAATACAGAAACTCCCCTCTTCTTATTTGCGCTGAAGGGAACTTAATTCAAAATTCAGTCTTAATAGATAAGACATATATAAAACCCGTTGTAATTATATTCAACTCAAGTAGTGTTTCAACACACTTGTTAATTTATGTTAATAACTTCTAGAACCCACCAAAGGGTTATGCTGCTTCATTCTGCTACCAGAGTTCAGATTCTTGCTGTTGACAAGTTTGGATGATTTATGAAAAACTAAGCCCTTACATTTCATGTGAGAAACTAAGCTTCTCTGAAATCAAGTATTACGCTCCCATGGACTGCAGCAGCCATCTGTGCTGCAGGAAGGTCAGGGGCCGGAGAAGGACATCAGACCCACTTCTGCACAGCGGGCAGAGCACGAATCCTACCAGAACACCGTAACACAACCTCACTCCAAGCACATTCTAGCATTTCATCACCCGAACTCTAAAAATTTCAGTTAGGAAAAAGTAATTGCAGAGGAGGATGTTCAAATCAATATAAATATTCAAAAAGTTCAGTCCCCATTCAGAAACAGATAAACAGTATATTTATTAAATGAGTTAAGACAAATAAACTTTACAAATAGACAAATAATAAAAGGCTCAGTGGCTAAAATAGATGGTAAGCATCACTGAAAGGAATCAACACCATCACGGTATCTCAGTTGGCTTACATGTGTAAAAAGAAATTTTCAAAGAGCAATTTCACAGAAATGAAGCCAGTTTTTTTTTTTTCTTATAAACAAATCACCATTTCTTGGTTCAAAACTGACATCTGTTATGAAATTTACCATATCACATATTTGTAAGATGACAAGGAGTAACTCATCTTCAAAGTGCAAGAAAGTCTATTTATAACCACAAAAAAGGCAATGAAGAGGAGAAAAGGCTTTTTAAAAAATATACAAAGATTAAAAACATTTGGGATGCAAAATGAAACAATTTTTTGGTTAGAGGATAAAAGAGAAAAAGTGATTGAATTACAGATGCTGATTTCAGCTATACATACTATATAATGGGATCCAAGATCTTTAACAGCTTGCTTGCATTTTTTTTTTTTCTACTTACATAATGCTCTGGGAATTTCTGGTAGAAATTACAGTGTCTCACAGAGAGAAATACATACCAAGCATGTCTTGCTACTACTTCATGGATGTCATCAGACCCATTTATGGATTAGAATTGGTGTAAAAAGCCATTGCCTTAAGTTGAAAAATGAATACTGTAAAAGCTCAATACAAATCCTCCGAAGCACATGCACTTCTAAATCTTTTGGTAATTACATTCATATTTAAGCATAACCAAAATAAAAAAGAAAACGGAAAACATTTCCCTTTTCTCTATTCCCTATGCCTTGCAGGCAGTTCTCCAGTTGATAGGGTCAAATTTTAGAGTTGAAAGGGTTCTTCGAGAGAGTCAAGTCCACCACCCTCATTCAGGGTGAATGACTTTCCCAAGGTCATGCAGCACATTAATGGCAAAACCAAGACTAGAAACCAGGTCTCGACTTCTAGTCTAGTAGGCTTTCCAGCATATCATGCTACCTCTTTGTACACTATGATTCACTATAAATACCTGATGAATAAATGTACAATTACAAATGCTGACAGAGCCAGGTGTTTCTAGGACTTGCAGAGGATTACTGCAAAGGACTGATGGCGAGAAAGAGATTTTTTCCCCCACCCACCAAAAATATCAAGCACCATCAACTGTTGTTTCTCTGCTGGGTCAGCCTTCCGGGATGTTGTAGTCATCCTCTGAACTTTATGTCAACCTGAGGATTGTTATCCGGTGAAATCTGGGCCCTAAACAATGTCAGTTCCTAGAAGGCAAAGAGAGCAAAGAGGGGAGAAGGCAGATGAGGGAAACAAAGAACTAAAGACTACAGTTGGCTTAGAAATGGGTAGTCCAACACATGGCTGATTATTAGAGCTAAATAGTTTTTGGAGTGTTTCCACCTTTCCATATAATCTCCTTTAATAGAATCTGTTATTTGGCCACTTGAGAATTAAAATAAATGCCAAAGACAATGATGGCCATATTATTTTTTTTTTAACTGAGATGATTTCAGATAAACTAAATCTGTTATATGGCAAAATTGCCATACTTTTCTTAAATTGTCAAATGGTGAAATTGCAATGATTTTCTTAATCGGATTCTATGAGATTACCAGCAAGGAACTGAAGTTCTACTTAATGGGGCTGTCACCATCTTGAAATTTATTACAATTATGACCAGAAAGAACGGACTGATGCACCATATATGCAGAATTGAGTGAAGAAGCTGAAATTTCTCTTTAAAAAAAAAAAAACATTGCTGTATATTTATTTAATAAAAGGGCATATTTATTTAAGTTACAAACAAGTTTCGGAAACAAAAGAAAAACACGGATGCTTCTACTTATTAAACCTTTTTCAAAATGCCAACAGCCCTCATGCTGTATGAAGGTTTCTAAGGATTTATTAGAAAAATCAATACAATTCACTCACAGTTCACCAAGACATCACGAACTAACATGTTTAGACAAAAACAAAAAGGACTAAGGTTCTCTTGTAGTTTGATAATTTGATTTAATTTGATTTGCCTGAAATAACAAAAGCATTTCAAGCATCTTCCATTATGTAGCTGATGTCCCGCATTAAACAATCTACTAAGTTCTGAACAAAAGGTTATTAGCAAGTTCTCAAAAATTTTAAAAATTAAACAGTTGTTTCAAAACCATTAAGTAGTAAATGTATTTAAGAAACTAATTAGGACAGATGCCATAACTTCATTAGAACACCACTGCTCAGGTTTTTTTTTTTTTCCTTTTCTTTTCTTTTTTTTTGTTTTTTTTTTTTAAAACAAAGTGTTAGTGTTATCTATTTGGCTATTAGTATTAGCAATTTATCTACAATATTTAACAAGGTAAATTGTAGGCAAAAATTTAGTACAGTTTCAATAGAAACACCCCCTTTTTTTTCCTGAAAATACAGCAGTATTTGAAGGACTAATTTTTCTCTGCATCAGTTATAAGGAAGCTTCCCATCTATGAACAGGAACGAAAAAAGTATCTACAAACCTTGTAAACAGATCGGTATCATTTATAAACATAAATAATCCAAATTATTAACAGCCAACAGCAGAAATTAAAGTATCGATTCAATGAACCAGGGCTCTTTGCCTGCCCAGCTTACTCCTCCTCTCCCATCAAGGACTGAGACAAACCAAAGCTCTGCTAATACACTGTTCAGGACCATTCTTAGGTACGACTGATGATCCACAGGTCAACTTAGGCCGAGTTACTGTTCATCTGTCAGTTCATTTCTCCCACCCCCCCAAAAAGCACCCTCAGTCTGGCAGAAAGCGTTGCTTTTTTTTTTTTTTAAAAAAATAAATCTACATTCGTACAAGTGTGTCTTCTGTTGAAGTCCATAGACAAGAATACGATCTCGCCCGTCACAATATGTGAAAAGACCCAGCTTCGATTTGTGTCTTGACAATGCAATGCAGCCAGTGCGCTGGCATTCAGCTCACAGTCAGAGCGATGTTTCCAAGCTGTGTAGTGGGCTTCCTGGGGCTGAAGAGGTAGCAGACTTGTTCATTTCTATTGTTAGGTGAATCCCGCTGTCAACAGCATTGTTATTTTTGTTGGGAGAGGGTGGGGGACTGGAGTTACGTTTCGTAGGAGCGTCATCTTCAGCATCAGTATCATCGATAAGGGGGATGTGAGGCTCTGAATCTTCTATCCTAAACTCAGGATGTGTCATAAAGTTGTGAATCGAGCTTCTGGATTCCGGTTTCTCTAACCCTTCATATAAAGAACTACGAAATGCATTCACCACTCGAATCTGCAAACACCAGAAGACACAGAAAGATGTCAGTATGCTGCTAGTTTCCCTGAGCAATGGTTCAGTTATGAGTTTGAGTCCACAAACAGCTAGGGATGAGTGAATCATATTTGCATGTAATGCAGTGGAACTTGCAATACACTGTAAAAAAAAATATTTTAGTAGGACGCTACAGAACAACAAAACCACATACTCTTAAGAATTAAGAGGTGTAGAATTCAAAGTAATACTAAGAAAATCTCTATCAGTGGCTAAAAATTTAATAGCCATTTTATAGGATTTTTTTTTCCCTAAGAAAACAAAAACGAAACAAAACAAGAACTTAACCATACACAAGCTTTGGCTGTTTTTTTTTTTTTAAATAAACAAAACAAAACAAAAACAAAACAAAATGCAACTTTTGAAAACAATCCAATTCAGTTAAACGAAGTCAAGCACAGAGGGTTACTGTTTATCATGCTAGGAATCAGGGCGTCACCGACTATGAAAAAGCCAAGCAAATATAAGCTGAATGCCACAATGAACTCACATCTACCCCGCTAGCCCCTTAATTAAAAAATAAAAAATAAAGATCCAAATAAATATCTATAAAATGCCATTAAACAGCTATAAATATTTGAGTATATGCCATTTAGCTACAAAGGGTTCATGCTTTTCTCCACAACAGATTAAAACTGAAATCAATTTACAAACTGTTGCTCCCTGGGAAGAACACGTGGGGAAGGGGGCCCCAAAACGTCCTGAGATTTGTCTGTGGAAAAATTTCCCAACAGTATGATGGGAAATGTCCCAGTGTTTTCGCACCGAACACATCGCTCAACAAGCCACCTTCCTTTATAGAAATCCGCTGTGTAAATGACGAGTCATCAATGGGCAAGTTAAAAAATACCACTGCACACACTTCAACCCAGCGCCACATACACTTACAGAAAGAAAAAAAAAAAAAAGAAATAAAAAACAGCTGAGTACTATAGATCTATTAGAAATGCTTGCTTTTGCTTTGATTCTAATGAATTCTGTCAGTAATGAGGACATCAGTTACTCATAATGTTGAGAAGTGACAGACACTCCCGGAAAAAAAAAAAAAAAAAGTCACCAAAATCATCTTTCCAAAGACAATGACCACGAACGAACTGGTAAAAATTTCTTCGGCCGGACACGATTGCATTTTTCCCCCCCAAAATATGATATAGTTTATATTCACTTAAAAAAAAAAAAGTCAACGGTGCCTTAAGTTCACAATCTGATACAAGCATAAATTGAAATAATCACTACAATGAAAGTGAAATACACCCATTGCTTCACGCAGCTACCGTGTGTGAGTGGTGGAAAAAACACTTCGGGTTCTATCCTCTTAGCAAACGGCAAGCGTTTAATACAGTATTGGTAACTGGAGGCACCAGACCGCAATCCTTTTTGCATAACTGAAACTTTGTACCCCTTGACCAACATCTCCCTACTCCCTCTGCCCCCTTCTCCCCCTTGGTAAAATTCCTAAGTTATTCTCGGAGGCTTGGCTTGCGTAGGGTAACTAGTCTAGACTCCCACTTCTGGGAAAGGATCCAAAGGAACTGAGGACAGGATCCAGAGGAGGCATCTCTACCCCGATGTTCACCACAGCGTAGCTGACAACAGTCAAGACAGGGAAACACCGATGCGCTCACCGACAGACCCAGAGGTAAAGGAAACGTACAGAGCACTCCTGAGGAGACCGGCACTTGCAACAGAGGTGCCCTTTTCTGATTCCTCTCTCTCCATGTTGTCTTCCTTGATGGAGCCAGTCCTCAAGGCCAGGTTGGTGTTGTCCAGGGTCACTCAGCCCTTGCACTTTGCATGCGGAAGAGGTCTGGAATTTCAGTCTGCCTGCCACTACTACTAGCCGAGGAACACTAGCCAACAGTTCGAAGCGGGAAATAACAAAAGCATCTACTTTGTGGGCTCCACGGGAAACCCAATTAGTTCAATCACTATGGACTAAGAAGACTGTTAGTTTTCTAAGTGCCAACGCCAGGGCGTCTCAAGTGTTAATGCACGCATGGCTCAGCTGGGATCTTGCTAGAAACGGATTCTGATTCAGCAGGGGGCTGAGTCTTTCCAAATTTCAAATATATTCCCAGGTGAAGCTGCTGGTCTGTGATTTACACTCCAAGAAGAGCAACCTGCAACTAGTTATTGCTGTCTTCTACTCTAGAACATGCTATTTCTCAGATCCATGGCTTTACTTAAGTTTCTCCAGCTGATCGCCTGATAGTGCAAATGCATATTTGCTTTATCGCTCTGGGTGCCCCTTCATTAAGAGACAGTGTTTTACATATGGTAGCGTCAACTTTTGCTAAATATATCATTACAGTAATTCATTTAGCTTTTGAAATCTATGTTCACATTTTATATGTGGACATTTGCTAAGTATCCCAGAGTTCTAATAATAAACTACAGTTAAAAAGCAGAAAAATCTCTTCAAAAAATTCTTTTGATGCCACCAAAAATTCTTTTCATGCGACCAGGGAAGAGAGAACCAGCCAGCAAATCGATGGGGAGGAGAGACGTTTATGATGTTCCTAAGGTTGCTGCTTAATTGACTTGCCCCTGGTATTGTTGCTAACAGGTTTTGAGAAATAGTTTTCTCTTCTTCTTTTTTTTTTTTTTTTTTTTACCACTCCAGACAGAGAGTGGTTAAGAATTAAGGGGGTATGATTCCATCTTTTGGAACCTATTAAATGCAGAGTTCAAAACAAGCTAACAACCAAATTAAAATACACAACTGGGCGGACAGGGTGGGAACGGTCAGGGAGGGTGGGGGGTGAACGCAGGAGATCACCAAGATCACAAAGATGTGAAATTTATATACAAGTAAATAATTTTTTAAAATGCAGAGTGCTGTTAAATATCCAAATGCAAACAAACAGAGCTCAGGAGAAAGGCATGTGGTTGAAACAGAGCTCTGGGCATTAGCAAAGCTCTAAGAGGGGCAGAGGGCAAGGTAAGCAAGTGAGAATGACAGGTGTGTGCGCCTGCGTGTGCACACACACACACCCTGCTGCAGGAGATTAGTATCCTTTTCTACCAAAACTTTCAACTTTGATACATTTTTTTCCTATATGAAAAAAATTATTGTTGTTATTGTAGAACATCAGAGCTTGGAAGTATACTTGATTCTTAGCATCAAAGTTCTCAGAACCAAGGTTTCGGGATTCTTCAACTGCAGGTTCTTTGGGAGTCAGTAAAGAATAGACGAACATTAATTTTACAGCTAATTTCACTAGAATAAAGCACATCCCAAGGTTAGGACTGATGTGGCCTTTTCTCTGACTCTGCTACTTGCCACCCCATGACTGGGTCCCTGTCAGCATAGCACAAGGGTAACTTAGGAATGTTCCAAAGCGGTACAGGTTCCAAAGAACAGCTCTCAAGGCAGATCCACAATATAGATTAAACGAGGGCCACTAAATCAGGTTTGTTTTACTTTCTACTCAAAAACAACACACACTGAAAAGCACTCCAGTCTAAGGCATGGCTTTGAGCTAATATGCTTGTTCTTTTTTTTTTAAATTATCTTCTCTATGTAAGATTGTCACACCACAGTAATAATTCTAATTTACAAGGAAAACTGCGCACGTAATGCTGTTCATTTTATCTAGCCTTTTAATTCAAATGCTTTAATATCTATTGATATCTACTAAGCACAATTACAATTCCTCACATTATTAAAATTAAGAAAATCCAGTTATTCTTATGTCAAGATAACATTTTAAAGTTATTATTAAACAGAGGAAAAAATAAAATCACTAAGTTGAACAAGAAAACCTGAAGTGGTTGTAGGGTAATTAATGTATTAACTTTAAGTAACAAATCAAAACAAGATCATTATCCCTACAAAAGCATCCATTTTACTAACACAACTTGTTTTTTTTTTTTTTAACCACGGATAAGAACAATGTTATTGTCTAAAATAATAGTTATAGGTGAGACCTGCCTGAATAATGTGTGGTGTATTAATTACATGCAACAGAGACTGGTAAGTCATTTCTTTAAAGGGAAGACGGCAGATAGTTTAGGTCTCGTGAGCCATCCCCACTCTGATATCACTACTCAGCTTTGCCGTTGCAGTGCACAGACTAGCATAAACACTGTTTAGGTGAATAAGCAAGGCTGTACCCCAAGAGAAATTTATTTCCCAAACCAAGAGACAGGCCAGATTTGGACAATATGTGACTTTGTCAACCATTCCCCTGGAAGGCCCAATTTTCTCTTGATTACTCCCGACCAGGAAGGCTTAACTATTCAGCAGAAGACTGAATTAAGAGCAAGCACTGTTATGATGATATACTTTATATCAAAATTTTCTCTAGAATTACTCAGGTGTAAATCAGCCTAGGATTTGATGAAGTTAAAACGTTCAGCAAGCACTCTAAAATGAGAGACAAAAGTTTGTTATCCAGAGACATTTCTAGGATTATTATACCTTAGAGCAGGCATATGTGAGGAAATTAAGTATTTCCTTAAATACATGAAACACAGCTAGTACTATATTGGCTGAGGTTCTGTATGTAGTACTTAAGGTCATGCTTTGTCAGCAAGACTAGAGGAAATTTATGGTAATAGCAATATAATTACTTTGTTAGTATATAATGATAACCTCATGAACAAGACATGCATTAGTCACTGGGTATCTCATGGCCCAAGGACACAAAATAGAGAATCAACATCTCAAACCTTGATGGAGCAACAAGTCTCCCCTTGCCATACCTGAAGTACATTTCCACCACCCTGGACACACTGGCCCAGGTTTCGTATATAGCTGTGCATCAGCAAAGAGCCTGGGGCAGGTGTGGGTGGGCAGGTCTTAAAACAGAGTTTGTGATTACTTTGTTATTTAACATAAAGCTTGGGAAACAACTATATGGATAAATACATATAGTACACATCAAAATAGCCTTTACTAATGTAAATTATGGTATACCTAACTCATGTGAACACCCCAACATATAAAGCCAATTACTTAAAATTCTGCATAGTTAAAAACAGAATACATACTATCACCACGAGATAAAACTGTCTAAAAAGTTTGTTAGGCCCATGTAGAAATCCATGTGGCAATCTCTCTGTTCCCCTTACCATACTGCAAGGTCTGGCAGCTCCATACCAGTCTTAGAAAACAAAGGACGTCCTGCCAGAGTTTCCAGAACACAATAGAAGAAACACTAATATTAAATGGATGGAGTGCCATGTAGTAAGAAGTCCCTGAGAGTCAGGAACAGTGTGAGAGTCACAGATGTAGAGGAGAGATGCCAACGGCATTTAGAGCACCTGGCACAAGGCTAGGTAATTACATCTGCTGTCTCATGCAGGCAAAGAGTACCAGGATACTTTTTAAAAGGAAGATTCCTGTCTGTCTAGATTCATTCGACTCTGCTTATTAAAGTCAGTTTTCACAGCTATAAAACGGGGATAGTCTTTATTCTGCCTGTTTTCAGAATTCTGCCGAAAATGAAAATAGTGTACAAACAGACAATGAGTTAATACTGCTTAAAACAGCACTGTGAAATTCTCCTTTAATTCATCTTCTCAGGCTTCTAAGTTTCCTCAGCAACTTTACTGTCAGAAGAGCAAATGAGAAAGATAGGTCTTTGTCCAAATGAAAGATTAAATCTCAGATTTCAGACGTTGGGGATGGCAGGGGAATGAACTGAATTCACAGTAAGCATGAGTGGTTGCAGGCTTTCAGAAAGTCTGCTGTTTACCAAAACCCTGAATGAAGGCAGTTAAGTGAAAATTTTGATAAGTAACATTCAAAAACTAATAGTATACTCTTCATACTTCTTTTGAGAACTTCAGGTAGTAGAACATTTCTCACCTTGGATGTGGTTTTGTTAACCTGATTATACAAATAAAACAAATAAGCACCACTAAATGCCGGAGGCCTAGAAGTTTATACAGGGACTCCTATTCATAAAAGGAAAAAAGTTCAAAGCTAGGCCAAGAAAGCAAATAACTACCTAGATACTGAGAACTTTCTTTCAGGGAAACTTATTTTCACAAACTGAACAAGAGCATCAAAATGCTAAGTTCACCTTTCCCTTTTAAAAAAACAATTCTTTTGGTTGTTAGCTCAGCTTCAAATCACATGCTTCTGATAACCATGCAGTATGAACGTGTTTAAAGGCATATACTCAAGAATTTATAGTAGTTTCACAAATTCTAAACTACAATTTTACTCCCCATTATTAACTATCAGAGATAGCATAGAGAGAAGTTCACGGATTTCGTATCCAATCTTTGGTTGCAATTATGTCACCTGTTAGCTAACCCTCTAAGAAATAAAACAACAACAATGACAACACTTTGAGGTCTCAATCCACTTTACGAAAAGAAAGCTTTATGAAAAGCCTGAACAATGAATTAAACATTAAGGAGAAAATGAGAAACGTTAGGTGTGTGAAGTAGGAAATGTTAATTTCATGCACTTAGGAACACACACTCACACCCCACAGTAGTAGAAGCAGTAGAAGAGGAAAACACTACATGTGTAGGGGTAGAAATATTTGTTACATCATGATGCTGGCTGGCGATGGAGGGTTGCCGCCTTAGAGCCCCCTGAATGGAACTTCCACTCTGGAAAGCATTCACTACATCCATCTGCAAGGAATCAGAGATTGTGACAGCTTGCTCAGCAAGAGAGAGAGAGAGAGAACAAGAGAAAGGACCATTCCATCTATCAACATATAAAAAGTAAAGAAAAAGGCACTTTTTACAGAGCAGATAAAATAGGCAAGAGTAGCATTTGGAGATGAAGGGGGGGAAGCTAGGAAAAAAGTTGCTTAGGGGCATATAGACACAGTCTTTCATGATGAGTTAAGACTTCCATTCATTCCAGGCACCAGTACTACTTTCAAAAGGTAAGCTTTGTGGGGTGGGAAGGCTAGAAAGGAAGTCAAGGAGCACACTTAAATCTCCTCCCAGGTGCAAAAGCCCTTGGCTCCTGAGCCCACAATCTCTCCTACCTGTCCACCATGCCCATACCTGCGTTTGGATTCTGTTCAGACCTCTAAACCACAAGATCTGGCCACGCCGCAACTCCCTTTCAGCGTGATCAATCTCTTCCACATCCTCGGCTAACTCCTCTTCGGGGATCTCCTCTTTCTGTGTTCCGTGACCAGCTTCTTTTAGGAATTTTAAACGACTAGTTGGAATTGTTGAAATCAGCTACAATACAGGGGAAAGAACTTAGAAGCAAATCACAACACAAGTAAGCTGACCAACTTCTACACAAAAGATTTGAAAAGTAACCAGTATGTCCAACTCTCTTTACCAATGAAGAATGAGATCCTGTCCATCAGTCTTTCTCTCTTGGAAGAAAAAATACTCTTCTCTTAGCTATAAGAGACTTAAGCTTGAAGGATAGAAAGTTTTCCTGAATGGAAATAACCTGATTATATATTTTTCATATTTTAATATGAACATTCAAGATAGCAAATTACACAACCATGCTTTGATATACAGATACGCATATGCACATAAACAGCAATTATTGCCTTAAATTCATATAAATTATATTTTCATCAAATAAAACCAAAAATGGCCAATGATCTGAATGGATGTAAAACAAGTTATATTTCTTTACTGCTGTAAGAGATCAATGAGGAAAAAAAAAATCACACCAAAAACGCTAAAAAAAAAAAAAACAAAAACCTGTATGGTTAAAGTGAAAATTGCTTATGAAAATTATTATAAAATGAAACTATTAAAAAATCGGAAAACACCGACTGATAATGACACCAAGCAGAACAGGCGCCCGGGACACACACAGGGCACGAAGACTATCAATTGATGCTATTATTAGCTGGTAAGCAGCTCCCCAGCTTCTCAGGGAGCAACGCACCGTAGGATACAGGAGGACTCCTGGACCAGCCGCCTCAGTCAAAGAGGAGACCTGCCTCAGCGACACGAGAACGACCAATTCATGGAGTGCAAAGGTTCTGGGTCTCCGCTCCACTAGAAGCGGTGACCTGTCTCCCACAGCACTCATTAGTGATGGCATCCACCAGTGACAATGACTGACGCCTGCTGAGCGAGTATGCTGTGCTGAGTTTCCTCTTCTTGAAATTAGCTGGATTTTGGGGGAGGTTGTAGAGCTCAGTTTTGCTCATAAGGGAACTATATTAAGTAATTATAATCAACAAAGAAAGCTGGACCAAGTACAGATTCTACTTAAAAGAAGACCTCAATTAAGGTCTTCGAAATAAATGCACAAGGGGTTTCAGTACCTAAAAAGACAATTAAGAAAAGGTGAAGTAAAAGGCACTTAAAGACTAAGTTTAAGTGAAATCTGCATATCTGGTTTGACTGAATGACTTTCAGAAAATAAATTAGTTGACATAAGCTATATACACCACACATATGCTAACCTTCACTTATGAAAATGTTTATAAGCTTTGTGTCAGTTAATTCTGCAGTAATGGCAATGAAATTTAAAAAACAACGCACACACCGTTACCATTTATCTTTTAAAAAATGATGACATCCATTTGCAAGTCAGTTGCCTACAGTAAGGGTATTTCATTTGTCAGATAGTGTATTTTATACATGCACTGTTAAGACCATTTAATTCAAGTGATCAAAAATGTCATCTTGTGGTCTCTTTCTCCAGATGTCATTACTTCTATGGAAACTAAGAAAACTGAAATGAAAAAGTTTTCCTATGCTAGATTTTGACTTAGATTAAGAAAAAACACAATGATGAAAAGTCTAAACATAGTATCTTTACATTTTGTACAAAAACATTTATTCTGAAAAATCAAAAATCGTCATATGGCAAAAAGATACAGATATTACCATCCTAATCAATTACAAATAACATAACAACTGCTATAAAACATGCTTAAAAAAATAAAAAAGTAAAAAATTAATCGAGTGCTTTATTGTGTAGGCATAAACATAAAATAAACAAGTGACATAACAGAACTCAGAATGGCAACTATTCTATATCAAGTAATGGAGCTGAGTAAACACATATCAGAAATTTAAAAAAAAAAATCAATATAGATTTGAACAAAAAACAGTGAGAATTTTACCTGGCCCCAGAGTAAGGTCCCCATTCCTAGGAATATTGACCATAGCCACTGCTCTACTGAAAGTTCTGAACAACTGAAAGGCTTTCCACCAAACTGCACAATTATTATCTGGAGGAATAATTAAAAGTAAATTTATTGAAATCTTTTAAAATTTACGATTCACATACTTTCAACAATTACCCAAATCTGTGTCTTCAAAAACTCAAGTTAAACAACCACTGTTTTGATGAAGTGTTACACACAAAGCTGAAAAATAAGACAAATGAAATAAAGTAAAATCTGTCCCAAATTTTAAATGCATCCCATGTTTGAAAAATTATGCTTCCCAACATCCCCAATTCTCATGATCAAGAAGATACTTCACAATGTTTCCAACATAACCCTGAACATTTCATATATTTTTTGAAACAGTTCATCTTCTTTTGTAAGAAAGATGATATGCTATGGCAAAGAACACAAGGCAATCTTTTCTTCTCCCCCTTATTCAGCTGCTCATTCCTAATTATCAGATGTTAGGACAAGTATGAATGGACTGTGACAGAAGAAATGCAACTTGTAAAGTTCTAAGAAATACCGTGCTAACTTAGGTGCTCTCAGAATTTTGCTCTTCCTTGTAAAAAGAGAAGTCCAGTGACGTGCATAAACAAAATTCCTAATACAATGCATATGTCTTCCCTTTTTAAGGGAGAAACAATGCTTAGTAGAGTTGGTTGGTATATGTACAATAAAGAATGCACTACCATTTTAGAGTTTGAAAAATGAAACTATCTAATAAGCTATGGCACTTACTTCTAAGAACAAGAAACTACGCTTCCATATGCGTTAATACGTGCCTTAGAACAACATGCTATGTACTTTGTGACTTTCAAGAGGGCTGAAGCATTTCCGAAACATGTGCTGAGCCAAGCTGGACTTAGATGCTGTCTTCTAGACATGTAGGAGCTGGAGCAGACAAAGCTCAACGGGTTCCCAGTGACAGCTGTACTATCAAAGGCTTGGTTGTTAGTTTAAGAGAGAATAAAGGAAATTGCTGACATTTTACTGCAAGGTACTGAGCTCAGAGTTTAATGTGTACTGTCTCTTTCAATGCTTGAGTAATTCTATGACGGTATTATTCCTGTTTTATGCACAAAGCTGTTGTGGTTTATCAAGTTCACAAGATGCTTTGCTCTGGTCCCATGACTAATTGATTCTGAAATTCATGCTCCTATGTATGCAATGTTGCTTTTAAATACTTCTAATAGGCAAGTAGTATTTCTTAGACTTAACCTGAATACATAAGGACTATTCAAAGGACTGCTATTTCATGAAACGTCTTTTGAAAACATTGATTCTGTGTTGCCTCTAAGTAGAAAAAACAAAATTAGTAAGGATTTTTATGACTTCATAATCTGTCAAGAAGAAAGGGTGAAAATGAGAATTAGGCAGTAAGCAGCAGAAATAAAACTGAATACAATTTATAAGGCAAGTCCCTCCACGGTACAAGACACTGCACTGTTTTAGACACAAATGAACTAGGTGTAAGTCAAGGGTCTTTTTTTTTTCCCTCCACTCAGCTGATTCGCTACAAAAGAGCTATTCAAAGTACTTATTCATGACAAGAGTACAAGGAAGAAGAGGCGTTAGGACACAAATCAGTACACTGTTTGCACAGTACTGCTGCTGTTACTACTCCACCACAAATGAAGATGAAAATAAAAGACCTATGACCTTCCAGCAATAATACAAAAGACCTTGGCTGAAATACATGGCGTGATCAGCAAAGCTGATCTACATTCTGGAACAAGCTCCTTATGTCCTCATGGTTTTGTAATGAACAGTCACGTGCTGGTAGAGACCACACTTTGAAGAGTACAGATTAATGTGTAAGGCACTCAAGAAGGACACCTCACACCGAAAACTGTTTTGGGTGTACAGTCTTTGTTGGGAACTGAATCACCAGCTTTCTTAATGGAGAGCAGTTAAATTTTTGCAATGGCCAGATAGTTAAAAAGATTTTCAAAAAATATTTTTTTACAGCAAATAAAAGCCTATAAGATGAAAAATTAAAAAAACAAAAAACAAAACCTTCCAGAAATTAGATGGCAAATAAACAGTTTCCCCTAAAATTTACTTGTTGTTTTTTGAGACTAGGTTTTACTACGTGCCCCCGGCAGGACTTGAACCGTGATCCCTGGCCCTGGCCATGGCTTCCTGGGCTGCCGCTTACAGGCATGCACCACCACACCTGGTCTCCTACAATTTATAGAAGTTAAAAGTTAAAATTAAAACTTCCAGATTAAATCTAGGCTTTTGGTGTTTATACTACACCAGGACTAGGCAGAAAAACGTGTTTAAAATTCTTATGCTTTCATTCTGAAATATCAAAATCACTAATTTCTATTTTTAATTTTTTGTGTGTTTACTGACTTCCTGGTGTAATCATGCACCATTTACTTACCTGCTTTGATTCCAGATCCTACTATTAACAATCATTTACACAGAAGGGTACCACAGAATCCATAATAATAAAAAAAGTATAGTATATATTATATGAAAGTCACCATAAGCAAAATGAGCCTTGGTTTTTTTCTGAGAATGATCTCTAAAAATGGGAAGAATTTCAGCCCTTTCATTCAGTCTCAATCCCATGCCTCACACCCATTTCCCCAACCCCTTCTCTGCCTTTTTTTGACAATATTACAAAACAAGAAAAGGTCAGGACACAACCATTCAGCAACACTTGCATTTCAAGGATATTCATTTCAAAATCTCTGACAACAAACTCCACTGCAGAAATACAACTGCCATTAATTTCCACAAGTAAACACTCTTGCTAGACTAGAAAGTAGTAAACTGTAAGGTCTTAAATGACATCAAAATTGTAAATTTGAAAATGTAGAATGCACAAACAGAACGAAAAGTAGTGTGAGTGTCACAAACATAGAACCAGTGGTGCTAATTAAAGTAGTAGTAGCTTAATAAACTCTTCTCTTGTGTAGACTTCCAGGGTCAGGTGCATTTTCGCTTGGCATTATGATAGTTTAGATGTCATCAAGGCACTACGCAAAAGCAGTCAAGTAATTTCTGGATTGAGTCTTCCATTTACCTAATACTATTCACAAGTTAATCAAATTGAAACTATCCTTTCCAGTTACCCACCTGTACCACAAATGTTCCTAAAACAATTGTGCAGAAGATGGCATTATTAAAGATTCCTTCAAATACATTTCTTTCACCATGAATTTTCCGGGCATTTATTTCATTGAAAAGTTGCATCAGCACAAAGGTATTGAAAACAATGGTGTAATGTTCCGAAGGAGGGGCATGCAAAGGAGCATTTCTTCCACTATCAATATCAAAAAACTTTTCTCCTGAAAGAATAAAAAAAAAAAAAAATCACCGTTTTGTATGATAATTAACATTTCAAGGTAACATGCAACAAGAAAACCTAGCTGGTACTTTCTTGGCTCCCGAGGGACAGCACAGGGAGAGCTGGCAGGGACCCGGGCTTATCTTTAACACAAGAAAACTAAAGTTCTCAGAACTACGGAGACATTTTTCCAAAACACCCACCTACGTCAGTGGCAGGCCCAGGATGTGGAATCAGGACTCTACATTTCCACCCACATTTATCATATGGCTTCTCAAAATTTACTAAGCGTTACTGACAAAGAGAGAAATTAAAGATAAACTGGGAATCAGGACTAGACCTTAAGTCACTGAAAAATCTGTAATATTAAAACATCTGGGATGATATTAGCTTGGAACAGAAACAAATGAAACTATGGGAAGCACTGAGATCTTACCAGCAAATAAAAGTGTAAAGACCACAACAAGCTGATAGAAAGCATGACCCAAGATATTCTTCATCATTGTGCGGGAGATGAGAGGCTTATTTCTGCCATACGGTTTCCGAAGCAAGAGGGATTCAGTGGGTGGTTCGGTTGCCAGAGCCAGGGAAGCAAGTGTGTCCATGATAAGGTTTACCCACAGCATCTGCACAGCTTTAAGTGGCGAGTCCTAGAAAAAACAGGTTTCCTAATAGACATTCACATCTACTGAGGGGGGTAGCCATTCTCAGGAAGACTACAAGTGTTCAAAAACAAAATAGTAATACAGATTTGGCTTTCACATTATTTAACGTATTTGAATACTTGACTAAGTACTTTAAAAAGCACTTCACACATTTAAGTTTTTTAAAGAGATTATACATATTACTTTAAAGGTGACAAGTTTTAATAAGCAGAGTCAACCTACTTGAGTAATACAGGCACCCGTGAAAGCAACGATCACGGCTACGACATTAACAGTAAGCTGGAACTGCAGGAATTTTGAGATGCTGTCATAGACATTTCGTCCCCACATAACGGCTTTAACAATGCTTGTAAAGTTGTCATCTGTGAGAATAATGTCAGATGCTTCCTTAGCGACATCGGTTCCAGCAATGCCCTATTGAAAGAAAAAAATTGTGATGAAAACTCTGTGTTTCAAATAGAACTTCTAAGTATCAAAAGGCTGCTACTCAATGAAGACGCAAAAATAATTTTACCCTTATACCTAATTACTGACACACAAGGAAGTTCTCCAAACATATCCTGTCTTAGCAGAAATCAAACATAAAGAATGAGATACTGGAATTGAAATTAGGCTGAAAAACAGAGGAATGGATAAAGGCATTGTTCAAGTTCCCTTCGAAAAGAACGCACAAAGATATGTCAAAAAACAAAACCTCAAAGATAAGTTAGTGGGGAAGGAGGGAAGCAAGGAAACCTTAAAGGCTGGAAGCGGATACATGGGTAGCTTATTGATACTTCACAGGTGTATCCAGTTTTGAATAAACCAAAGGTTGTTGGCAACCCTGATGGAGCGAGTCCCCAGCATCAGTCTTCCAAGGGCCTATGCTGACTACATCTCCCTGGTTGCGCCATAGCGATCCCGCCCGACTTTCGGTTCTCCACCAGCACAGCCTCTGTTCCGGTGCTCTCTGACCAGCAGCCTTCAATGGGATTCCTGTACCCCCATAAATACTTCTGTGCCAGCTTTTGTGCTGCCCTGGCTGCCCGCGGCTCTGACTGTTCAGTTCCTTAGTGCCTGCACCTTCGGGGAACAGCAGTGCTCACCTTTCCTGCTTCCTGACACAGCTAGAAGTTCCTTAATGTTTGGAGAGTAAATAAACAAATGTGTCACTCATTTATCTATAGCTGAAAAGACAGCATTTTAATGACTTGAGGAAGATTTTAGTACCGCAGGTAGATGTCTACGGTTATAGAGATACATTGGCATCCAGTCACTGATGACAGAAATATCTGTCATTCAACTAATTGAATTTGGTTAAGTTAACTGAATTTTGGTCAGAATAACATAATAAAAATAACATAATCTTATTTTTTTTCTGCTGCAGGATCCCACCTTTATTTTTTTTGACCACACACATGTATTTCACATCATTGTATTCCCCAGGGTTCTCCCACCACCTTGTCCCCAGTGAACCACCATCTTAATCTCTTGTGCCCCTCCCCTGCCCCAATTATATCCTTCCCCATCTCTTGCTTTATGCTTCAATTCTCTTGACAGTTTTATATTTTACTTGCCCTTTTGTTTGTTTTCCCTATGTCCTACATATAGGTGAGATCATCCAGTATATCTTTTTCTTTCTGGCTTATTTCTGCTAGCATGGTTCCTTTTAGCTCCATCCATATTATCACACACACTTCAAATTTGTCATTTTTAATTGCTGAGCAATATTCCATCGTGTACATACACCACAACTTTCTGACCCATTTGTCTGTTTTCGGGTATTTTGGTTCTTTCCATATCCTGGCTACTTTAAATAGTGCTGCAATAAACATCCAAGTACAGGTGTCCTTATGAATAAGTGTTTTGTATCCTTTAGGTAGATTCCCAGAAGCAGGATTGCTGGATCAAATGGTAATTCCATTTTCAGTAGTTTGAGGGTCTTCCACACAGCTTTTTATAGTGGTTGGACCAGTTTGCAATCCCACCAGCAGTGTAAATGCCAGAAAGTGTTCCTTTCTCTCCCCATCCATGCCAGCACTTGTTGCCCATTTTTTTGATATGGACCATTCTTACTGGTGCAAGGTAAATGGTTTTGCACAATCATATTTTAACTGGACCATGGAGGCCTGCTATCTAAAGGAAATCTAAGGAGGAAAATGCCAGATGTCTTTCCAAATGAATAATATCCTCACATTAGAATTCTTTTGTTAATCCTATTATTGTAAATTTTACTTCAATGTTGAACTTGCTAAATATGTAGTGTGTCTATATAGACACACACACACGAGGGAATATTATAGTGTTCTAAAATACTGTTTCTGCTTGAAAAATAAGTATAGAGCAGAGGAAATCGATAACAATTTCTTGTTATCTAATAAAAGTTCTAAGACAAACAATTTTGTCTTTCATTTTCAAAATATGAAATTCAAGAAATGAACAAATACATAATCAAAGTAAATCCCAGTTTGAGCAAGAATGCTTTCAAGTCCAAACCACTAAGCACTTACTCTCTGTTTTTAAAAATAAATTTAGATTTTTTTCTTTTTGATGTGTTTCTTTAAAATAAAAAGTGACTCAATAAGTCTGAAACCTTCAGGACTTAGCAATCATACAAACGAAAGAGCCACTGCACAGTTTCTGGTGGTACTACTGTATTCACCTACATTTATTGAAAATCCTTAGTTTCTACCTTACATTTAGTTTTGCGAAGAAACATTTTATTGTCTTCTAAAACGCACTCTGCATTGCAGTTCCTGGTGGACTACAAAGAAGCCAGCAAGCGCGAAGAATCCTGCTGACAGCCTCAGAAAAGCCCCGTGGGAGCCTGCGTTCCCCAAAGTGGAAGATGCTATACTGCCTATCGCAGAGAGAGCAGTGCTGCTCAATTATCCTTAAGCCTCTGCTGCTTGCTACAGGTCTTCCAGACTTCCTCACAGCTATCCAGCTCTGAAGTCTGGGATAAGGTATGGTGGCGCTCACTGGGCTCACAGCAACTGGTTGAGAGCTTGTTGCCCAAATGATGTACTTTTCCCTGATGTACTTTTCCCCCATGCCTCCCACTCCCGCTGAAATGTTTTTTTTTTTTTTTAGACTAGGTCTTGCTATTTTTTTTGCCTGTGGAACCGCAGGCTCTCGTTGCCCGGGGTACCACGGACTCAAGCAATCCCCGGCCTCAGCTTCCCAGGTAGCTGGGATGACAGGCGCGCGCCACCATGCCCAGCTGTATTTTTTGGAACTAGGTCTCACTACGGGCCCCAGGCGGGACTCGAACCGCGATCCCTAGCCCCGGCCGCTTCATAGGCTGAAGCTTACAAGCACGAGCCACCGTGCCCGGCCTCCCGCTGAAATGTTACCAGCATGGCTGTGGTCCTTCTGCTTCAGCAGCAAGTATCAGGGGGACAAGTCCACAAACAAGCCCTGGTGTACATATTCTCCTACTGACGAACACCTATAGGGCTAGACTGTGTTGTAGAATTCTAAGTCTTTCAAATGCTATGAAGACAGCAAAGTCCATACCTTCTATCGCAGGTATTTTCAAAAGTGAAGAACTACTGAAAACACATCATTAGTGCTACGGAGGCTAACAATATTCATATTCATAGTAGGCTGGGTAAGCAACGTTCACCTATCAGTTCAAAATAAGTTTTACAGTCAAATGAGTCTGCTATAAATCTAGAAAAGAAATTCCAGTTTGGATTTGCGATTAGGAAACTTTAATTCCCCAAAATGAAATGAAATTAAAATCAAATACCATATGGGCAATGAAGATGTAAACATCTCAACAATGAAAAGCTGTAAGAAAATGATTCAGTAACAACAATCATCATTTAAATACACATATCTGTTCTGAGCCTGTCTCCTGTAAGACAACTGCTAAGGTTCCGAAGATACGACATTTACATATTTTACAGCGAGTCAGGTAAATGTATGGTCTTACTGCAACTGTTACGAAACAAGTCATCTTCCAGTCATATTATATAAACCAGCTATACTTACAATCCAAGTTAGGATTATATATTAATCCTCAAACGAATATTGAGGGACAGTGTTTAAAGTCAACAGCAATTCAGTGAAAACCCAAACGACCAATCAAACAAAAGACTCAGTCAATGGATGACACCTGAACACCTAAGAGGGGCATCCATACCATGGCAAATCCAACATCGGCTTTCTTCAATGCTGGGCCATCATTTGTGCCATCACCAGTCACAGCTACAACCTGGCGTTGCTCTGAAACAGTGCTATCAATTATACCTGAAATGAAAGCAAATATTTGGGCCGTAAAAACACTGCCTTTAGTTAATAAGGTGACTCTGCAGAACATCCTGACAATTTCATAGACTTGGGGTTGAAATAATTAAACAAACACAGCGAAACGGAAGCTGTTGTGATGTTGGGCAAGGACCAATGCCGGAATCTTGTGTTAGGAGTAACATCCTGTCTCAATGACTGAAGATAAACATAAGTCACCTGAGTTATCAAGAGGATGGATCTAAATTTTATTGGAAAAGAAAAAAATCTGTGATTCAATCTAATATTCAATATCAAATGCTATTTTATGAAGCAGAACCTACTTTAGCACTCAGAAACTTTAAGATAACTGTAAAATCTACTCACCTTTAACCAGTGTATGTTTGTCAGTAGGAGATGATCTTGCAAGAACTCGTAGCTTTGGCCAAATCTTGTCTATCCGCTCTTGCTCAATCTACAAATTTTTGTCAAAATTAAAATATACCCAAACCTAGTTTCACAATTGGCATTAGTTATCTAGCACAGATATCAGGGGTGCTCAAAGTGTGACAACAAATTAACAACTCCTGAGAACTTGTTAGAAATGCAAGTTCTTGAGCAAGGCCTGAGGCCTATCTTATCAAATACTCTGGGTGGGGCTCAGAACAAGTACTTTAAAAAGTTCTCCCAGTCTCTAGGATGCATATTCAAGTTTGAAAGGCTCAGCTATATATCAAATCAAGTTTTTAAACTCTTTCCACCATTTTTAAAAATGGAAATGTCTTAATTTAGCATACAAAGTTCAAAATTTGGGATATCCTAAAAATATGGTCCACACTAACCTTTCCAAATTCAACCTCCAAAATTAGCTCAAATGGAAGAAAAGAGGTGCTCTTTTACCATTTGTCCCTTTCATTTCCTAGAATGCTAGTGTTCTGTTTTCTGGGATGTGGATTGCATAAGCACACATAAGATGCCTCATACACAGTGCAGAGTTTTAATGTGCATTTGCCGAGTGAAATTCCTAATAGACATATTTTTTCAGGATAAAGGTCAAAAAAGCCTCTTACCTCTCCTTTTTCATTTCGAATTCTTCTGTTGAAATCTTTACCTTCCAAGCACAGAAAATCTTCCCCAGGATGTAAAATGCCACACTTGGTAGCAATGGCTCGAGCAGTATTAATATTATCACCAGTGACCATTCGCACGGTAATTCCAGCTCTCTGACATTTCTTTATTGCATCTGGTACCTGGTGTACATGGGGGAAAAATTGTATGACTAAAGAAAATTAGTATGGGGAGGTAATCCTACTGTACAAATGTGTATGACCTCATGGTCCCATAAATGATGACAACTTTAATTCAACTTGAGACAAGTATTTATTTTTATTTGTTTGCATATTTATTTACTTTACATGGTCAGCAGCTCTTTTAAGGATTGCTTTTCCAGTAATCTCCTTTCTTTCCCCAGTACAAGGCTTCATTTTTCAGTTGCCATCTTACTTGTTTGCATTATTTACACCAAAGGCTTTTTAAAGTGCTTTTTCCCCCTTGGCAACCATTAGGCAATTCTCTTTGGGCTGGCTATCTTGGGTTTTACTGCCCAGACCAGAGTAAAATATTGGCATTGTTCAGGGTTATGGGTGGCTCACTTTTCCCTCAATCCTTATCTCATAAAGGTCACCTTACCTACTCTCCTACCACCACCCCTGAGTGTTTAGTTTGTAAATCAACATCTTTGTGATGAATCCACCTGTGAGAGCAGGATTCATAGTTTCACTAGCAGAGTGGACACCAGAATCACGGTGCCCAAAAGTGAGACTTTCCTACACCTATTTAACAGAAACCTAACGGTCATTAGAGCCTCTTCTGTCTCCCCTTTCCCTACATGTGTTTAAGAAGTAATGAGTCCTGGGGAGTTTATCTCAAATCTTCCCTGAACTTGGGTCCCCACAGCTTGTTTCACTGTCTGTCTGTCTGTCATCTATCACTTAATCGGTAACTGTCTTTATGTCTATTCTTCTATTCTTCCTCTAAAGACTCAACTGTTACACCATAAGCCACAAACTCCTCATTATGCAGGGTATCACCAGTCAGCCTCAGAATAGCTTTTTAGATTTACCTAAAAATTTTCTCTACCATTTTTACAAATTGATGGACGAGCAATATATGTATTATTTTTTTTTATGCCTCTTCTAAGTTCTCTGCAAAGAAAATCCTTCCCTGCTCTTCTCTAACCAGAAAATCCATATTGATCCTATTACAGCAGATGCTGCAAACGCCTTCAGAAACACAGAAGTCATGTGACAAACAGGAAAAAACGTGCTGAAATAGCAAATCTAAGGTAAATGGCTAATTGAAAGATCAGCTACTCAACACTCATCAGTTTTCACTGGTGGAATGACTGCCCAATGCTGACAGCTTCAAGGAAAACAGAAACCCAGGTCTCTATGTACCCTCCCAATAGTCAGTGTTTTATACATACAGAGTCCAAAGATAACTTGACTGAAGGCTAAATTCAGCTGTCAGTCTGACTGTTTTTGATATCGATTGTAAATACAGTTTAAATATAACATCTCTGGGAGTTTTCTTGGCTTATTTATACAAAAGTCTGCCTTTCTATTACACAAACCTTTGCTATAACTAAATATATTGTATTAGTTCTTAAACTTGAGTTTTCAGCAAGTCAATGAGCTTCTTGAAGGCAGAACACATTATCTCCTCATCTCTGCTCCAACAATGCTAGTACAGTGGTTTTTACTTAATAAACAGATACTGGGCCTCTAACTGGAGCTAGGCAGTTGCTGACAACTACTAAATTAAATATCTTTGGGAAAACTGTTACCCTTAGGTATTTTCCAGACAGGATATCCGGACAGGATGCTACTGGGGTAACGTGCCTCGGAAAGTGTGTGACTTAATTACTAGAAACGTAAGTATATTTATAAGCTCTATGATTTACAGTAAAAAGGTATTTCCCTTCACCTAGTCAATTCTATTCTAAACATAGGAAGGGGGTATCATTCATTTAACATCATGCATTCATTCAATCCAGTATTTACTGAATGTCTGGGTGTCAGAGACACAGAAATGAATGGAAGGACAGAGTCTGCCCTGATTATTTTTTTAAGTATTTATTAAGTATACTCATAGGTTTTTAATTCTATTTGATGCAATTATAAATGGGATTGTTTTTCTTAAAATTACTTCTTCTAGTTCACTGTTTACATATGGAAAGGCAACTGATTTCTGGGTACTGAGTTTGCAACCTCTGACTCTGCTAAACATATTGTTACACTTAGTTTTTTAGTGATATAGTGTTTGCTATATGTATTTTTATGTTGTCTACAAATGACACCTTTACTTCTTTAATTAATTAATTAATTTTTTGAGGCTAGGTCTCACTATTTTTTGCCCGTGGAACCGCAGGCTCTCAATGCCCGGGGTACCACAGACTCAATCAATCCCCAGACTCAGCTTCCCAGGTAGCTGGGATTACAGGCGCGTGCCACCACGCCCAGCTATTTACTTCTTTCTTTAAATGGACTTATTTTGAAAAAACTGAGCTGCTGTATTTGAGATAAAGCAGTCATCTAAACTTGTTCATCTCACTGGGTGATTACCGAAGATCATTTAGAATAGGGGAACAATGAACAAGAGGGAGAAACCGGGTTAAAACTTTGTGGCAAATATATATTTTTATCTGTAGATAAGAAACTGAAGAGAAGCCAAGTATCTTTATCTTGATGAAGTTCCTAAGTGTATGCAATAAAACTAGCTCTGTTCTAAATACCTAATCAAGAGTCCCTAATATCAGAACTGCAGAGTCACTCAGAACGAAATACCCATGCAGGGAAAGCAGTTCCATATTACACTGTCTCTTTTTAGTGTAAAACCACCTCTCTCATCTCTTAATCATGGAAAAACCTACTTATATGATTAAAAAAGGATAAAATCACTGCAGTGCTAAAGGACTGTAACAGAACTATGTTTTATAAAGGACAAAAGTTGCAGACATCTGGATAGTTAAGATGTAAGCCATTAAGTCAAATACATAAAACTTTTTTTTTTTTTAACCAAAGGTGACCAGATATTATTTATCTACTGTATGTTCCCTGCACATAGTAGGCTGCTTCTTTGGACTCTCCTGCAATGGCTGAGCCACCTCACCCACCTAGTTATGCAAGTTGGAGAATGATGTGCTGTCTGTCCTCTATAAGACTTCCAGTCATGGACCAGAACCCTGCTCCGTGTCCTCTTCTCTCAGGAGAAGCTTTCTGGTCTCCTTATGTGGACCTCCTAGCCTAAACCACCTTCAGCAACTAGTTTCAATGCCTCTTTGACCCATGTCTGAATGTTTTAGGACACCTCATTGTTGCAATATATATGTATCTCCAAACTCAACACATTCATACTTATGGGCTATACCTCCATTTGTTTTGAAACCACCTCTATTTCCTTTCCTTTCAGGGTCCCTGACAGGCACATCTCTTGCCTAGGATCATTGCAATGATTTACTGGCTCTTCTGCTCCAACTCTTCTGTTTCATCAGTTCATTTCCTAGACAGCACCCAAAATAGACACCGAAATGCACTACCTATTTGTAACTGTAGAACACACAATCATGTTACCTTCAAGCCTAATAGCTATTTCCAAAGGCTGTACTGCCTAGTATGGCAATCAAGGGTAGTTTTCATGCACCCCTTCCTCTCTACAAGAAGCTACACTGGCCTGGAAGGGACTTTGCGCAGCTGCATACAAGGTTGGTCACCGTTAGTCATCTGACCCCATCTTGAACATCGTATCCTCAGAAATTCTTAGTTGGTCCTTCGTTAGCTTATGTCATCACGTAGGCTAAGCCACGTCTTTCATTGGCCTTTATTGCACTTGTTCTATCTAATGTAACCATAAGAATCCCACCACAAGCTATCCAGAAAAGAAGTCCTCTGAGGGCCTGGACCGTGTTTTCCTCCTTACAAAATTTAACCTTATTGGCATACTGCTCATGTGTCATACTGCTGTCTCTTTGATCACCCTACTTTCACAGACTATAAACTGCATGAGTATTTTGTTTACCTCAGTATTTCCAGGTTCTGAAAGAATGTCTGCTATTAACTACCACTGGGGACTAAACCTATCAGTTGGGAGTCACTGAACATAAGCAGTTTTTTTTTTTTTTTGAGACTAGGTCTTGCTATTTTTTGCCTGTGGAACCGCAGGCTCTTGTTGCCTGGGGTACCACAGACTCAAGCGATCCCCAGCCTTAGCTTCCCAGGTAGCTATTTTTTTTGAAACTAGGTCTCGCTACGGGCCCCAGGCGGGGCTCGAACCGCGACCCCTAGCCCTGGCCGCTTTATAGGCTGAAGCTTACAAGCACGAGCCACCGTGCCTGGCCTCTTGAACATAAGCAGTTTTTGCCTTTGAGTTTATACTCATGTTGCTTCTATGCTCAGAATGCAGCTATTTCTCTTGCTCTAGTTAATACTTCAACGTTTAAGACTCAAATAAGGCAATTAACCTCAAGTCTTACTTTACCCCTCTGGTGTTAATGCACCACAGCAGTACATGTGTTTCAGACAGAGCCAGGATTTGGAAACACTAGTGCTCTGGTCCAGAGTCAATCTCTAAACATTTCAATCCCCTCCCCCCAATCTGTCAATAATTGAGTAATACTACTCACAGAGGTAAAATGAAACAGTACAGACTATATTATCAGACAAACACTAAGAACTCAACAAAAATATGCTGTTACTTTACACTAGGTTGGACACTCATACTCTATTCACAGAATATAATCAATACATCCCACAAGACACTAACATTCTGGATTATAATGATCGTATGTCCACCCACACCCTGGACAGTGACTTCTTTGAGGTTAAGGACCAGATCTCAAAAATCTTTGTCTCTATAGCATCCCAGCTTAGTAGTTGGTGCATAGTAGGCACTCAATCCATTAAAATAAATAAATAATTTATTTTATAGAACATGCCTTCCAAGATGGTAGAAGATATTAAAATCCTGTCTTCAAATTTTATTGATTTGTTACTTATACGACTATGTAACTTTGGGATTGCAAACTCACACCTCTCTATGTGCACATGATTCACTCACTATCCACCAAAGCCTCTCATTCTCTCTCCAGCTGACTCCCACCCTTTCTGGTGGGAGTTTTTATATCAGTTTTAATAGAGTCTAAGTTATTTTCTATTGTATTTTGCTGATTTGTTAATAAGGTCACTTATGTTTAAAAACTTCAATCTTTCAGTTGTACCAGTCACACTCGGAAACAATGATCACATGTGCCTAGTGGCCACTGTATTCACACAAGGTCCACTGGACCGTGCTGAAACAGACTGTGAAAACAACCTAATGACATCTTCTATTTAATGCCAGTTCAAGGCCCAGTGCTAGGTTCTGGTACTATGAACACAGAGAATCCCAAAGAGAAGCTGGGTAATAAAAAAACACAGAGGCAGCAAATGTATCACAAGCACTATTAGTTCACTTATCTTGGATTCAAACAGAGTAAGAAAACCCCAAATACCAAGAATTTTATTAAAACATGGTGCCCAGAGCATCTATATAGTTAAAGGAGTCTGGACACTGCAGAATACAAATACAGAATACAAACCTCAGGCCTCACAGGATCTTCAATCCCCACAACAGCAATGCAGGTAAGGCCAGTGACAATATCATTTTCATTATCCCACTCTGGTTCTGGTTCTCCTGCTGGGAAATCTCTGAATGCAAGACATATGGTTCTTAGGCCTTCGGACGCCATTGGCTCAATCACAGTTTTCACAATATCGTCACGGTCCCTCGGTCTGAATACTTTTGCTTCACCATTAGCACTCAAGATTTTGAAACACCTAAAAGGAAATGTGAATCCATATCAGTAATTAACAGAAATAATGATAGATGCCATTTAAGTGAACTAGAAGGCCTAGAAATCATGGAATCTGATATCTGGAATTTAGAGAATTACAGTTTGCCCTTTTTTAAAACACTTAAGTCAGTCACTTTTCACACCCCTCTCCCCCCCTTGTAGAAAGTAGATAGTTCTTAATCTTTGTGACTGCCATTTAATAGGTCTCCATTTTATCAGTGACTCCACAGAGTCTCTACACTTTTCTTTTGGAAATGCAGTGCGTGTGAAGAACAAACTATTCACGTGTCCCTTCTGGAACAGGATTAGACATTAATTTTAATTACCACAGAATTCACAAATATTTTCTTCTTTTAAAGTAAAAAGTCAAATTCAGTCAACCCCTTACCTGAGATGCTGTTTCATCACCTATATTGTTTTAACCATGAAAGAAAAAAAATAACTTACTGTTAAAATAAGTATTCTATTAAAATGAGAGAGAATGCCAAAACAGCTTTAATTTCAATCAAACCAATTAAAATCTTGTTTGTTATGTAGTAAATTATAGTCACGCTGTCTCCTCTAGTTAAAGTTTATTTTTGAATTAGCCTCCCAATGCTCTTCTATCCTGGTGATGCCACCGCCTCCAGCTTCTAGACAGATGATTCCCAATTCCACACCATTCACTGTTTTCCAAAGCTGTCTTTCCATCACTGCTGAAGAGTTCCATCCAGATACTGTATGAATACCTTAAGACACATAGCCTGCAAGACTAAAAGCTGTCTCACTGTTCACCTGATGGACATAACACTGCCCCCAATAATTTCAATGTAAGTCTAAAGTCTCACTAGAATACTTTCTTCCCATCTAACTAGGAGAAATTCCTAAGTCCCAAGTATTTACCCTCTCAGCAGACTTATGAATGTTGCCTTTCCTTTCATTCCCCTATCATTGCCTTCTTTTGGTCCGTACTCTGAGAGCTATTGCATTAATCTTTTGATGATTTGTCGCTAGTCTTTTTGCTCCAACCTACCTCATTTTCTCAGACAAGAACTGCCTTTAATCTCAGTTTCAACTATTTTACTACCTGATGAGAAAAATATTTTATTGTGTTATATGGTCTACAGGTTTTAACTTAAATGTTAGGATGCTAGCTCATCCTAAATAAATTTAAGGAGGTTTAACATGCTAACATTTAAGCCTCAACAACAGAATATAAAAAATATTGCTAGTTTCTGTATATCTAGTCTATTATCACAAGACATGCTAGATGTTTTTTATGCATTACTTTTTACAACATCACAGAATTGGGGAAAGAATGGGAAGAAATCTATTCAATATCACAAAGCCAGTTAGTTTCAGAGGTGTCAACGTCTGATTGGTTTTGGCTCAAAAATTTTTCACTCTACCATCTGTGACTGAGCAAGCATGGATGAGATAGATTTCTAACCTTTTACAAGGAAATCAGATTTCTGGGAGTGCTATGAGGGAGGGGTCTACATGCCCTGTGTGTGACAAAAGCCCATCACAACTCAGCTGAGCTAGCTATGCCTGTCTTCTTTCCCCTGATGTGACTTCCTTCACTGTGATATTCCTAAGTCATACCCAACCCTATCTAAAACCTGAAATCCTTCATAACACAACCTCTCTTATAAACTCTGCACCCACTTGTCAAGAGCTGCCATTTCATTTATTTAGATACTTGTCCTTTACATCAGCTAGATGATACTGTCAAGAGTTCATTAAGATCAAACTTTACTACTCGCCACACATAAACAAATTAGAAGTAGAAATATTTTAAATGTTATAATTTCAAATGGGTTCTAATTTCCACAACTGTTCTTAAATGTTTAATTCTTTACTTCTTTATAGAAACTAAAGAAGCCCCAGTAATTTCAATACCTGTAATAATCAATAAAATATCAGAAAATTATATGTACTTGTGAAATGTCAAAACTGAAGTTATGGGTCTAAGTAACTTAGTAAAATGGAAAAAATGTCATTCAATGACAGGAGACATTTAAACACAAAATTGCAGCGGCATAAATATGATAAAACTTTCCTCTGATAAGAAAGGAAAATTCTGAAGATCTAGTTTAATCCTTTGCTCGTCTAACAAAAAAAAATCTTAATTCATCACACCTTTTTGAGTCTACTATCTACAATGCAGTGCTGAAGATAGAAGCTGAAGACAGAAATGAGTTTTTCATCTGAAGAGGCTTTTATCTTTCATGATCCTATATAACAAGATCACATGCTTAAATACAAAGGTTTACTTTATTAAACTTTATTAAACATTAGACTGAATGTATTTGGTTTATTTTTCCTTAGAGCAAAATGCTAAGACATAAAAGGCAGGTATGAAAATGACAAAATACCTTGGGCGAATGTCTAAATAGCATCAAAACATGCTAAAAAACTCTGGTCCTATCAAATACCTAGTGGTCACAAAAAGGAAGGTGATGCAACAATGACAACCTATTAGGTATTCCATAAAGCAACTATGGTAAGCAATTTATCATCTAAGTATTTCACGCTTACTTTTTCAGAATTATCTCAGATGCACCCTTGCTGAATATTCGATAACTTCCATCTGAATTTTTCAGGACAGTACTCATGGACTTCCTAACAGAATTGAAGGTGTAGACTTTGTAGAGTGCTTCTTCTGGTATTTCATTTCTAACATCCTGATAATCACGCTTTAAATCCAAAAGAAGTCCCAACAAGGCACATTCAGTTTTATTACCAACATGACGAGGTAATCCACCCTCTTTCTCTGGTGGCTATAAGAGAAAAAGGTTTAGAAGCTCGTATCATCTTGTTCCCCTACAACAATTAAATTTATAATGTAAAACAGAACTTGACATTTTAAAACAAAACTATATAGGAAATTCCTAGTAATACAGCATTTCAAAAAGAGACCCAGAAAGTTAAGGTAGAAAGGTTTCCTGAGGTGAGACTGACATGGATTCCGATCTTAGCCCTGCCAGTTACTAGCTATGTGACCTTCTGGCAAGCTACCCATTGCTGAGGTCTGTGGCTTCAATATCTGGAAGAGATGAGCAGCATGTACAACCCAGGAATTAAACAAGCCAACACACGTACAGTTTAAAGTTGGTTCTTGACACATAATGGCATTTAGTACCTTTTAATTCCTTTTTCCCCCTCCCTGTTTTCACTGAACATTTAAATAGTTCAAAATTAAATCTACAAACCTTTATGGCTCAAAATAAGATAAGATAAAATAATGCACTACTGCTTTATACACATACACAGAGCTTTTCCCCTTTCATATGAGCTTTATAAACACCAAATTACGTAGTCATCACCGAAGCACCTAGAGCAGATGTGACTGTCCTTACTGAACAACTGAATAAAGTAAAGCTCACACTGTGAGCAAGTAAAAGGCAAAATAAGACCCAGAACCAAGACCCCGTAACCTTCCAGTCCAATAATATAATTCACATATTTTCAATAAACAGCTTTCAATATTAGCTTTAATTCATGGTCTTCATTCATCAATCAGCAGAACATATATCAAGTCAAACAGAATTCCTATGTTATGACAAATAAAATTTTTAAAACTTGCCATGTTGAAGTATTTTAAAGTAGCACCAGTCTAGAATGATTTTATTTAATCCTAAGAGGTCTGAGGATCACCTCAGAGGTAGGAACTACTGAGAAGCCAGACAAAACAGTTAGCAAGCATACACACCACACACTGTTTGATACTGTTATATAATGTTATTAAGTTGAAATATGGCTTCAAAATGTTCTTTAGAGAACTGAAAGGTGATTTTCTACAGTAGTATAGATTGGCCGTTCACAAAAAGAACCTAGAAAGAATTTAAAACTAAGAACTTGTTCTGGTTATATGGCTTGAAAGCTTCAAAATATACTAGAAAAATATAAGAAAAATTACAAGTTGATCAGGAGCTTTGACTCGTACTATAAGTAATGAAAAGAAACATATTTTACATGGATATATGCATTTTAAAAACACAATTTAGTTGTTCCATATGTATATAGTAATGACAGTTTTGAAGCGCTACTAATATAATCTCATTATCAATTTTAATATATAAACTGTTAAAGGAAATCTTACCAATATTTTTGATGTATAAGCACAATTGACAGAAATTCCTGTTACAAGATAGGAGAGAATATTTGGTGGAATAGCTTCTGGCTCAGGAACCTTTTTATAATGTTTTTCATTTATGTAAGCTTGAACAACTGTCATTCTGTTCATTGTCAATGTTCCTGTTTTATCTGAACAAATAGCTGTTGCATTTCCCATGGTTTCACAGGCATCCAGATGCCTTACTAAATTATTATCTTTCATCATTTTCTATAGAGACAAAGAAAAAAAATCAAGTTAAGCTACATTAAAAAAATCACTTATTAAAGTGATTATAAACTGCTTTACAGGACTGAATCTCCTAGCTACATACAATAACTTCAGTGTATCTGATGTATCTAAATAAGCAAAAGAGAGTGCTAGCTTTCTGTGCTTCCAGTCACTTGCACAATGAATAGGAATATAACCTGGTAAATGAATGTAAATACTGCACCAAAGGCAAAGTACAGTTTCGAACACCTTCCATGAGGTGTTCCTGCATTCAAGAGCAATGGCAATTTGTACTTTTAAGTATAGAAATACAGAGAGCAGTGTAAGAGGATATTGTATTTAAGGACTAACTCTTCTCATTTAGTAGGAAAAAAAGATCTTTACATCAGTCACCAAGAGATCAATTCTAAATGACTGATCTAACAGCTCTAACTAAGAATGAGTCATTTTAACCTAGTTCATAGTTGGTATGCTGGCATTCTCATCCTTAGTATCAATTGTTTCTTACCCCTTTCTTTCATTCACAACAAAAAAAGATCATTTTTAAAAACTTAAGTCTTGTCAAAATAGCCCCTAACGACATTTAAAATAAAATGCTTGATAATCCCCAATACAAAGGTGGAAAGGGTTAAAGACTATATAGTGTTTTAACAAAGTACATTCTATGAATCTTTTAAGCAATATGGGAAGTGTACCTCCCAAATTACTAGTGATTTGGAGTAGTACTGAGCATCAAAACAAAGTTCTAAAAATAAAGAAAGCATGTTCAATTCTGCGGCACCCTATAACAGAAAATCCTTAAGACCTCAGTGGAAAGAAGAGCGATGTTAATATCTGGGCTAAATAAACACAATTATTTCTCACTATGAAAAGGACAAATGAGATAATTACAGTGAATTTCACAATCACTTGATACATTTACCATTTTGCTTTCAAAACAAAAGATGTAAAATGCCTATAAAGAAAGCAGTAAGCAAAAAATACTGTGATGACAGGTCTAGTGTGAAATACTTGGAAACAGGAAGCTAAGCGTGGTAGAGCAGAAAGTACCACTAATTACTTTGTGTTGCTCATTACCTGCAACACTACATAGGCAGCGTAGCGACTTAACGTTGGAACAGCGACAAAAGCAGCGTTCTTCTATGATGTAGGATTTTACCTCTGAAGCAATTCTTAAGATCAGAATTGTCCAAGTTAAATCTTTTTCATAAAGGACATAAACTGATATCTCTAAGTTAATCATCTTCAAACGGATTATTATTTTACATAAACGGCACTTGGCAAAGCCACCAAATCTTCCTTTTCAGCAGTCTGATTGGAAAGCAAAGGCTGACATATAAATGAAGTGGTAAGAGAAGGTGATCACTGAAGTGACCTGACCAAGAGCTTATTCTAAGGCAGGAACAACTGAGACCTGAAGTGAGACCACGGTTGGGATAGATAAGAAACAGTAGGTAAGCTGGTGAGGCCGAACCAGTGGAAGTGAGAGGCAGAAGATGGGCACCTCTGGGTAAGCCAGGGTCATGCTAAGCAGCGCCTGCATGTCACAGCAAGTTGTCTAGATTTCAGTCTACGCATGAGAAGTCACCAGGGCTTTACACAGGGGAATAACATGATATGAACTGATGTTTTAGAAGCATGAGTCCACCTGCTGTATGAAGCTGAGGTTGAGTATTGGGGTAGGACAGCAGCTAGAAGAGAGGAAACAAGGAGGCCTTAGAAGGCTGGACTTCAGTGAAACCTTTTTTCACTCTTGTACTGTAACTATGGGTAAATGGCAAACATTCTTTCTTTGATTTTGCAGACTGGAAAAAGGAGGTTATGTGACCTGGCAATGTAACTATCACCCAATAGAAAGTAAAGTTAGAACTTTTCCCTAGCAGAGTTGTGTTTATATTGAGTCAAGACCACCCCCTGCCAAGGAATGATTCGTTCTTGATGTAGAGAGATCTTTCAAAGGGGTGATGTGGCATCAATGACAGCATTTTAAAATCTGAAATTTAAGGAACTCTAGCTTTCAGAATCAGAAAAGAGTATAAACCACCTATACATTTTCTACATCAGTTCAGATCTGATGGTAATTGTACAAGTAACAACTATTTTTCACGTACCTTGACTGAGTAAGCCAGGGAGATAGTGACTGCAAGTGGAAGACCTTCAGGCACGGCGACCACTAGAACTGTAACGCCAATAATAAAAAACTTCACAAAATATTGTATGTAAATCGGTGTGCACTCGGCAAGCCATGGTCTCTTCTGAACCCAGAATGTATCAATTACAAAATATAATACTAGAATGATGACAGTGATGGCAGACATCAACAAACCTGTCCATGTATTAAAAAAAGGAGGAAAGAAAAGTATATTACTTATATATTCCAGACACATACATATTAAGTGTCGTTACATATTAGTCACTGGAGGAATTATAATATTTATTTTAATTTCTCTATGAAACTGTTTCTTCTTTTTTGCACCCAACTCATCACTTGACATTTCAGAATTAATTTCTGCTTCCAAGTATAGCCCTGTCCCCAAGAGGGGAAAAGCATTTATGTCTCTTTGCTAGAATTAATTTATCTTTGGCTCTTTACTGAAGCTGGAACAAAATAACAGGGAATGATGACAAGAAAATACCAAAAGTTTAGTATAAACTGGTGCATTACATATTGACAATTTCCCTAATGCTGAAAGAGGAGCCATTTAAGAATCAATCTAGTAACCTCAGTTCTGTAGGCAGAACCTAAAACTTGAAACATTATAACTCCCCTCCCACTCATAAAGCAATAATTTCCAGTCTTAAATGTGTCTAAAATAGACTTCTAAGCAGAAAGTTAGCATATTTTAAAACGAAACACCTTATTTTTTCTATATATCACACCTGCTTTGCCAATCTGAACAGCCAGTTTTGTAAGCTTTCCCTGTAGAACAGATTTTTCCTTTTTTGGCAAATTTGATTTCTTTTTGTCTTTTTCATCACCATCTCCACCTTCTTCACTCTTCAAAGGCTGCATTTCCATGGCTGCACCATCCTGGGCTTTTGCTAAATTTAAAAGCAAATATAACCTTCAGGACATTTTTAAGGCTATTATGTAACTATTAACATTTGCAAGCAATTTCTTCATGAGATTTAAACATTCCACTTTATGTGTGGATGTATTTATGTTTATTGAAAGAACATTAAGACAATGGTGACTCTAGGCTGTGAAACCTTGTATCAGAGTTGAGAATGCTAGGGAAATGAGGCATAAGAAGAAATACAGGGTCCTTAAACCAGGAACTAAATAGTAAGTTAACTCTCTTTCTCTGTGTTGTTAGGTAATGAGATTTATCCTAAACATCACAAATCCCTCCTATAGAATCTATGACTATAAAGGAGACCTGTATGTAAAGCCATACATATGTGTAAAGATTATTCAAAACTCAAAAAAGATCTGTTATTTATTATGTTTCTTATACATCTGTGCAAGCAATTATACAGTAAACTACAGCAAATATTTAAATTGAAGTTACTTATATCTGGGTTTTTCTAAGTTTACTTACAAACAGCTATAATTAAAATCCTCTAACACCGCAGTAAGTGGCACTGCAGCAGTGAAGGCACAGGCAGGAAGAGTTTAACCTAAGGAACACATTTTTGACTTTCCCAGGTTCAACTATCCTACTTTTGAAAGAGTATACAGCACAGAGTAGAGGGATACATCATGGGCTAACAAGCTAACAGTACTTTTAACCTCCTGAATTTACCTTTGTTGCGATTCTCAATGGCCCCATCTTGTTTCTTATCTGTAGGAACAAAATGGGAATTAAATCTTTCCAAAAGAAATGAATCCAGTCATGTTAAATTATGCAAAGGTAGTTCGCATTTCTATAACAGAACTGTTACACAAGGTCTATGTGTCTGTGCAGATTAGAGCACATTTGGCTTGTTAAGGACTGCATGAGTCAATCACTCCCTAGATTTTATCTATGGGGGGGGGACACATTTCAAAACAATTTGGGACATTCATGTTTGATTTCTCCACATTTCACTCTTTAAATGTTGTGATAGACCCGAAAATGGCACACGAAGTTTTCAAACTAAAAACAGACATAATCCTAAGAAAGTAGAAAAGGGCAAGGGTAGGAAGGAAGGAATGCCACAGAAAGGCAAGAGGCACACAGGAGAGCTTGGACAGGAATGAGAACAAACACAACGCCTATGAAGGATAAGAGAGGCAAGCAAGGAAGTAAAACTAAAATAAGCTAGTCGGAGTACCAATTAAGGTAATTCCCCAAATTAGCTTAGATTTGGAGGAAACAGAAAGATGAAAATGCTTGGAGAATAAAGTAATTAAGAAGGAAATGAGCCTACTGTTTGGGTAGACAGTTAATATTAAAAAATGACAAAGAAGAGGAGCCAGTTAGCCTATTTTTTATTCCAAGTCCTCTACCAAGGTAAACGATCTTCAAACTGGAAAACATGGAACAAATATAGTCAAGAAGGAACAGATGCTCAAGATAGATGAGGAGATAGTAAGAGAATACCTGTCTACTTTCAATGATCGTTTGGAGAGAGACCAGACAGCCACCTTCCAGACTAAGGGAACAGAGACAGATTACCCTGGATTGCTTCTGAGCAACCAAAAAAGCAGTCAAGGAAAGGGGAGAAGGGCTGGCGGTCCACATATGGAAAAATGTGTCCCGTTCTACAGATACACAATTAAAAAGAATAGACAATAAGTTAGACAGTAACTCCTGGGAATATTATTAACGTGATTGATAAAAACAGGGCGTAAGATCTTAGAAAAAAAGGTGGTTATTGAAAAAGCAAGAATAAGGTCATAATAAACTTCCCTTTCTTTCTAAGTGGGGTAGTTGACTTTCAACTCCTGTAAATTAGGATGGGCCAATGTGTGGTGAAGAGCACAGCTTCTTTACCAAGAAGAGAGTCTGATTTGCCACTTACTAGATCTCTGAGCTGAACCAAGTCACCCAACCTCCCTAAGACTCAGTTTCCATATCAACGAACAAAAATAGCTGTATGTACAAATCACAACAGGAGATGCAAGGAGAGAGTAAATGTGAAGCACTCAATACACAGTATCATCGCTACTAGCGGCCCTCCATTCAGCCTCAGGTAGCTCAAGGAGGCAGATGGGAGTTACCATGAAGAACAGGACCAGAAGAGCCTGGAATATCGGCCTTGCTAACTCCTCCCCCAGTCAGAACTTTTCAGACACATCTTTGTTTGAAATAAAAATCTCCAAACTAAAGATAAAGACCCAAAGAACAAAAGAAAATATCCAAACGCTACTGCAATTATAGCAAATCAAGATTTTGGCAAGTTATTGTTTTCAAAGCTCTCAAAATACTTGCATGGGAGAGCAATATGGGCTTACAATTCCAAGTAAAATCAAATACATCTCAGTGGCTAAGCCACAGTCAGCTGCTGTCAACCTAAAGGGAAAAAACCCACTCTGGAGGAGTGCTCCTGATAGCAAGAGAAGGGTGGTGCAGCAGATACTTCCAGGCAGGATGGAGAGGGCTTTTTAGAAAAGGTGACACCACCGCCATACCCCAAGCAGTGACTCTGAGCTGTCTTCGTGTGTTTGACATAATTTCTTAAAAGATCTTTATGGATAAAGATGGTTATCAAGGTTGCTGACAAGAGGTCACTTGGAGGAACAGCATATATAATAAATCAAAACAAAGTCAATCTCGATACTTAAGGATGGGTTGAATATGGCAAGGCAAACAAATAGGTGTCAAATTTAAGCCTTGGTCTTACGTCCCAAATTCAACTACCTAAGTACAGAATGGGAACTGTGAATAGCAGAAAGCATGAAGATGATTAAAAGCTCAATGAGACTAAAATGTGATGCGGCTGACAAATCTACTACTAAAATAGCAGAAAATCAAGCCAACAAGAAGTCGGGGTTTAATCATTTTGCTAGTCAGATGACTACCGGATTCTAAAACTGCAGAATAATAAACAGAAAAAAAGGCAATGTACATGTTCAAGGAGATGCTGAATTTGTCTGAATATGGTAAACAAATTGAAGTATTCATGAGCAGCCAGTCATGAACTAGTAAGTGAAAAATTAAAAAAAAAAAAAAAAAACCCTTTCTGCTAATTCTATCAATTGAAAGCACAATTTGGTTCATTAACATTTGGTAGGCATTTTCCTATCAGAGTATCATGAAAGAAGAGTTTTTCATACCAGTTTTTAGAATGTAACATCCCCATTTTCAAATACTAATTCTTACAGTCAATAGCTATTCTTACTTTTCTTTTCTTTTTTCTTCTCATCTTTCTTTTCTTCCTCTTCACCTCCAGCTCCAAGCAAAGTAAAGATAATTCCAGTTTGAGAATTTACACCTACAGCAGTAACTACCATTCTTCCAGAGCCTTCCATTACATGAGTACCTATAGCAACAGAAAACTTAGTTTGATTTTTGAAATTCAAATAGGTTTTTCTACTTAACTATCAATTTCAAACTTTAGTAACAATGTCCTTAATGTAATCTTAAACATTTAATAACCTCAATAAGACATTAAGCAAAGTTTAAGTTTTTGTACTTAACGTTTTAATTCTGTAACTCATATTTGAGTTCAGGGCTCACCCTATCACTCACTTATCATGGATAGTTGGTTGAAGTCTTACTTGAGCCTCACTGCTTTCATAAATTATATTAAAATAATTTTAATATAATTACATTAAAATAATTTATAAAAGCAGTAAGACTCAATCCATAAAATATTTGGCATACATTTATAGGAGTTCAATGACAGTTCTTTTTACAAAAACATGATCATCATTGTCAACATTTTTAACATTTCTCCAAGAAATACACTGCTATATAGAAACATGCTTATAATCAGGAATTCCATAGCAATCACCACCACCTTTCCCACATACCGCCCTGCAACCTCACCTAACCCAGATTTTCAGCTTAAGTGGTCTCCTATCTAGACCAAGCTATTAGCTGCCAAGCAGTCTCCTTCCATTCAATCAATGAAATAGTTTTAATCTTCCTTAAATGTGATTTTTGTCATCAGATGCGCCAGGCTCAAAAAACTTCTACCATCACACTGCCTACTGCAATAAGTTTCTATCTTCATTGTGAGACCAACCAACCTTTCAAACTTTTTATCCACTACTCTAACAAATTCCATTACAGAAAGCTGGGGTATAGAGATGGGAGTACCACTGAATTCTGACTATTACAATAATCTTAAAAGCTGGCAGGTATTACTATTTTTATTTTCAAGGAGCTTGCCTGAGGCTATGCAACTACTAAGTGCAAGGCAAAGATTCAATTCAGCTTTGTCAGAGTAACCAGCCATTTACATCTTGTAACAAACAATCTTAATAAGTTTGCTTACAGCTCTCCAGTTCGCACAAATATCACACATCTGCATCTTTCCTCATTAAAAGGCTTCTCTAGCCTAGTATTTTTGTGAATTCTTAGTAACTTTCAAAACCTACTTTTAAAAATACTTGATGAAATTTTCTAACTTTAAAAAATGCCCAACAAAATCTCCTCTAACTTATTCCTTGGTGGAGGGCAAGGCCTTATGCACCAAACCCATGCTCGAAAATTACTAGCCAAGTAAGATCGCGAAGCACAGGTGCTTATTCCAGGACTTAAGAATTCATGGTTGGCTGTTAATTACTGAGTAAATTATCTAATATGAATTTTTTTAGGCCTTTGATTTCTTTGTTTAAAAAACATTTATATTGTGAGTAGTTACTAATTATCCACTTCACTGCCAGTAGTAGTGGAGACAAGAAATAAAATTAAGAATAGTGAAATAATATTTATTGAGCAAGGACTATGTGTCAGAGAGTTTTAATAATTTCAGGTTTCAGTAGGTTTCAATTTTTTATGACTGTTCTTCTTTACCAGAGGTAATCAGATGTTGGCAGTTAATGTGCTCTGGCAAAGTAAACAGTTTTTGTTTCTGGTCATATCCCCACTGCTAACAAAATAACTGCTTTTAAAAATCTAAATTTAAGAAGCTGAGGAAAAGCAGTGAGAGACGGCACCATGAGACTAAATTAAAAATAAATGCATTTCATGTCTTTTAGTACATTTTTGGAAAAGGGAAATAAAAACAGAAAAAGTTTCCCACCCATATTGAGATAAGGGACTCTACAAAGTTATTTCAGTCTTTTCTTAAACATGGAAAATTTAGAGTTCTTTTAGTATACTTGGTGTTTAAGGAACCTGAGTCTACATAAATTTACCATCCATCTCTTAAAATAAACAAAGAATGAACATTCAGTTAAAGGATGTCAGCCTGAAGAATTAGCACATGTAAATAAACTAGATGTGCATAAAAAGTCCATGAAGTGTATATGGCAAAACCATAACAGAGATTTCCTTACTTTGCTTTAAACACAATGATTTCTAACTTCATTTCAATGGTTCTTCAGATTAAATGTGATAGAGAAAAACAAAGCAGTTCACCTGTTATCGTTAGCATTACAATTTAGCTTTAAGGCTATACTAACAATAACACTGACTCTTAAATCTTCTGATTTTTTGGACCTGGGCGCCTCATTTGTAAATTACAGTTCTAAATTCAGAGATAGCAAAAGTTAACTTTAATGTTAATATTTAGTAAATTATCCACCAGCTTGATCAGAAATCTCTCTAAGGATTACAGGAGTAGAAACTAACAAAATACAGAATATGATTTACATTACTGATTCTCAGAGAAACTGTCCTTGTTAGTAACGGTAACAACAGTTGTGGAGAAAAAAAATTCTAAGTTAGTAAAAAAAAAAAAAAAAAAGTCATCATACCTGATAGAAGTAAGGGATCCTTATCTAACGACTTTCTAACATGATCAGATTCACCAGTCAATGAACTTTCATCAATTTTGAGATCATTGCCTTGAATAAGTATGCCATCAGCTGGAAGAAGGTCACCTATGACAAAGAGCAATGATGGATTAAATTGTAAACAAGACTAAAAGAATAGTCTACCTAGTGTCAACATGTACTGTCTTTCTCACTTACCATATTTCACTTGAGCAATATCTCCAACAGTAATGTCAGCTACCGGTATCTGAATAACCTGACCACCCCTGATGACCGTGAACTTCTGTTCTTGCTCAATTCGACTCTGCAAACCTCTGAACTGTTTCTCCTTACTCCAGTCATTGAAAGCTGTTACTAAGACCACACACACGACTGACAAGAGGATTGCAGCTCCTTCAATCCAACCAGTTTCACCTTCACCTTCTTCTTCTCCAACAGAAACTTCTCCGCAAACTATTTGAAAGGAAATACTTATTAAAAAAGATTCTGAATCGATGGCAATGGACAGGTAGTAATTATTGTGCTTGTATATCTCGTTAACTTTACTTATAGCTCTAAAGACTTTATTGAAATCAAAGCATTTCATAATGACAACAATGCTTATTATGTCAATTTCAAGTTGCCGGCCTCTGAAGGTTTGTACCCTTAGGATAAGGAGGCAGGTTGGGGAACTAGTTAACAGCTACAACACTGGGGAAGATTAAATCTTGGTCATAAGGCAAGTTATGTAATTTTGAGACTCAGTTTTGTTTTTTTTTTTATGTCAAATTAGTATGCCACCATCTACCTAGCAGTGAAAGGATATCTCTGTAGATAGAAAAGTAGCTGAGACACTCTTTGCAGTCAACCAATGGTTAATGCAATTAGTATTACATACATAAGCCAAGCATTATTTACTTAGGAATCATGCTTATAACCTGTTAATCATTCTATAACCTGTTAGAAAATGATCAAAACTTGGCTTTCAAACATGACAGTCAAGCCAAATGCTACTTTTTCTAACGCAGCTACCTGAACAGCTAACTCTAACGGCCAGGCATTATTTTAGGAGTTAGGGATACAGGAGTAAATATGACATACAAATCCTTTCCTTAAAGAAAAACTCCATATTCAGACTGGTATATACAGATGGCACATGAAGAATTCAGATAATAAAAGACAAATGATTTCATATATCATAAAAGTCCATATGAAAATAAAACATGGTAATATGCTATTAGCTGAAGAAAGAGGGTGAATTATGGTTGGGCAATAGAAAAGGTCCTTCCCAAGGTATTCAGAACATTAGAAATAGAAGCCAAATGATAAATATACATGACTCATATAGATCTAAGGGAAGTGTATTGCACCAAGAGATTAAAGTCAGTCCAAGGGTTCTACAGCAGAAAGAAAAGATGGGAGAGGAAAAAAATACACCTTAAAACTGAAGGTCAATAATGATGAACAGAATAGTGCTTTTTGGACTTTCAGTTATAATCTAGTTGTGATTCTACAATCAATTCAATGGCTCATGATCAGCATCTTAAAAAATGAAACAGAAAAAAATAGAAAGTATATTGCATGTAGTTAGATTAAGTATTGCTTCGTGAAAGTTTAATCATAAGTAACCTTGGTTACTTATGATTAAAGCATATACCAGGATAATGCACATGAACTGAAGGGTTCAGCACAATACCCTTATGCTGGAAGGGTAGTGAAGAAAGATTCTTGTGGAAGGGATACACATGGGGCATTAAGGAGAGATGCAGAGACTGGATTAGCTAAAATCAACTGAAGAGGAAACAGCAGGGATGATGTGAAAAAACAACAGAAAATGTCCTGAGGACCATCAGTAGGACTCAGGCAACAGTGGATAAAAGGCACCTGTTTCAAAGGAGAGAGCAGAATGATCCACTGAGAGTCCCAGGTCCCAACTCAAATGCTAAAACTTGTGTTTTTATTGTAATAATGTGAAGAGATGACCACACAGTGGTGTACATGACCACGAGTTACATGAACATGGAGTACACATTAAACAGAGCTGGGAGGACAGAATTTTTGACTACTCTATTCCCTGAATTAAATGCAGCAACACTGCATTCAAGAGAGGTGAAGGCTGAGATGGCATGATCTCTGTCAAAGCTTAGAAACAGCTACAATACTACCTTTCAAATAAAGCTGATTAGTGAATTTTTATTTTATCTGTTAAAATATATACAACTACAATACTTGATAACAACATGCAAGAGGGGACTGACATCAGAAGATGGAATTTACCTATCATACTTCAACAAAAGCTGGTTGATGGGAGTGAAATTATGTATCACGACATAATGAGTATGCTGCTTCCACTTCCATTTATTTACATAACATTGAGATTTTTTCCCAGCTGTGACAGATATAAAAACCAGTTCTGATATAAAACAAACAGACCTTAATCAGGTCAAATGAAGACAACAGAATGCTGTCTAATAATGTATATTCTATTTTTCTACTAATAATGATACTTTATATCATTATTTTAAATTTGTTCTTAACATTTAAATTGTTTTTGTAGATGGATAAAAAGTCATAATTACAAATATATAGCATTCATAAATGCATCACTTGAAGATAGAGTGTAAGAATTTTTTTTAAGATAAAAAAAAGTTTAAAGATCAACAGATGATTTAGGGAACGGAACTGTGAAACAGCCAAATAATTTTTTATTAAATGTATTGTGCTATTTATAGCTGAACAATTTAGCGTTTCAAAAAGTACTTGAAAGAAATAATGTATTTCATTTTCACATAATAAAATTTCTAACATAAAGTTGGAATGATTTTGAAACAGACAGTAAACTATTTCTAGAAATCAATCATGTTCCTACTGATAACCACCACAAGTTTTTAGGGAGCTGTAGGGGGAAAAAAGTAACCTCCATATCAAATTAAAAATTATGTTTTCTAAAGGAATTTTAATAATGTTTTCATTGAAAAGAATTAAAATAAGTACTAGTATATCAAAGGTGTTTCCAAGTAAATAGTAAGTATATTTATTGTAATAATACTTAATGATTAAATTTAAACTGCAGACAAATGCTTTTAATTTCCCTTGTTTTAATTTAAAATAATATTTAACTTATATAATCAACAGCTCTCTGGAACCCTTAACAACATGAAAATATAAAGGGGTCTGAGGCCAAAAGCCAGAGATCCGCTAGCATCATACTAGGGATGTATATGTATTCCTGATGTGGCCCGTCATGCTTATGTACATGCCAAACAGCAATACTGAGGAGTTCTGATAATTCAGGTTTCTAAGATTATAGTTTTACAATTAATGAATTTTCTTTGAAGCAAGTTACTATCTTAGTATTTATAATGATTACATAGAATACACTAACAGAATACACTAAAACCATTTAAAAGTAAGTGCAAGCACTAACTTTTCAACATCAAGCAAAAATATCTCTCCATGGTTTAAACACCTTCTAAGAGATTTTCAATCTTTTAATAAGGCCTTTGACATTGAGAGCTCTATATTTATCTTCTCGGTTGGATTTCATACCAGTACCTTTTAAAGCAAATTTGGGGAAAGGCCTGCTATTCCCTCATAAAATAGAAGTCAACCAAACCCCCAAAAGATTTATCCATACTTTGCTACAAAATCCACTTTGAATGACAACACTTTCTTCAGTGTTTTTATAAAAAGATTTTGGAAGATTTTAAAATAACCTGCTAACAATTCAAGATTACCAATTTCCTATATTCTATGACAATTTGGTAACCTGAACACTAAAAAATTTAGCAGTATGTTGCTAAACACAAATATGACTTTCCATATTTCAGTAACACGTATTTATATAGCCTCTGGCTGTCCATGCATGTAAACATACACATACATGAGCATACATGGACACACATATAAACAAAATCTTTTTTAAACTTGGGAGAATTTATAACAAAATGGTACTGTAGTTATCTCTAAGAAGGGGAGTTTTCACAGAATATTATTTCCGTTGGAGTCTTAAGCTCCTAATTTTTCTACAGCAAAATAGGTACTACCTAGTCAATTAAAAATAGATGCCTAAATCTCTTATCTACATAAGCAAACCTCAGACAATCTTCCCTATATGGGAAATGCAAATGTTTGGAGACATTTTTGTTGCCTCAGGGTGAATGGTCCAGTGAACACAGCAACAAAAAAATGATCCAGGGCAAAATGTCAAGTGTACTACTGAGAATTCTATCCACAGTGATTTCAGATAAACTGGCTTATTCTGTAACCAACTTTCTCAAGGAAAAAAAAAAGTTTACACTTGCGTTCTAGGCCTACCACTCAAGGAATTATTTTAAATGATTACCTGAGTCAACTTTTAGAGTCAGAGTTAGCAAGTATTTATTAAACACTTCATAATTTGAAAGGTGTAAGTACGAAAGTTTCACTAACAAAATTATTTTGGTGTATCATTTTTCTGACATGAAAAATTACTTGTCATGCTGTAAGTAAAGAGATGAAAACACAAGCTAGATTTCCTGATACATAAGAAGGCATTAAGAATATCCATTTTAAATATTTTTTTAAAAAGAAGACATCCACTGTTTTTAGTAAATGTGCTGTCAAAGCAAATATAGAAGACACTGAAAAGAGGAATGAAGAACATAAAAAGGGGCAAGAGAAGTCATTTGTAGCTACAAGTGAAAACAGATCTTTCTATATTTCTATAATGTCTACTTGCAAGAAAATTGTAACACATCTTAAGAATCTGAAAAATAATAGATTGAGGAAGAGAAGTCTGCTTTCATAACAATTTTCATGAAGACGGTCCCTGAAACCCTCAAGTTGAAAACTGTAATTACTTCACAATAGTATTCTAAAGAAAGGAAAGATTGATGCATAGAACACATCACACATGGCTTAGATCCCTGACATACACACAGTATGTCAACCTGTGTCTTGTCTTACTGTGAAATGGAGAGGACAATATCTCACAGGGTTATTGGAGAAAGTATCTGATGCAATGTATTTCAGGAACTATTACAGCACAATTAGACTAATGTCTAGCACACACACATTGCATTTAAAAACTCTATTGTTTCTGTTAAATAAGCAAGATTGTTGAAATTAGCATCACACACAAAAATGACCCTTTGCCCCATTCACTTACGTGCATTATCCCCTTCTGGAGGTTGATAAAAAGAAAGGCCCAATGATACTATGGCTGCAATTTCTAATATAATTAAAGTGACATCTTGTAATGCTTCCCATACTAACTGAAGAAAGGTTTTTGGCTTTTTAGGAGGTATAAAATTCTTTCCAAACACTGCTTGTCTTCTTTCTATATCTGCAGGATTTCCACTTAAACCTAATAAAAAGACAAATTTTAATAAACAGTTTTACTATTGACAAATGAAAATATCTTTTATTCAAAATATACCTTCACTTCAAATTCCAATTCTTAAGGTTCTAACAAAAAAAAAGCTTATTTTTTTTGTGTGTCAGACAAAATATACAGAATTTGAAACAAAAATGTACAGTGCTTTAAACAATATTCAACCTCTGGAATCACAACCCCATCACCCCAGCCCCTGTCATCCTTCCCCCAACCACTGCCAACCAGTAGATTATTACTCAGAGAGGCTAAGGGGCATTCTTGTTTTGTTGGTTTTTTCTCTTTGGTTACTTTTAGTAAAATGAGTGAGAGGATCTCTTAATTAACTGTCTTCTGGCTACATGATCTTATGCTATCATCTGTATATTGCCAAAGACCAGCACTGATATAACAGCTTGGTAGTTTTTATATTGGAATCAAGCATTTCTCTGACCTTTATTTACAATGTTTTCCCTCCAGGAATGTGACAACTAAGTTTTGATAAACTTAAAAAACTGAGCAACTTTAATGAGTGAAAGTCTTTGATTCGCACTAAATCCCTGAAGAACAGTTAATCTACTACAAATTCTAAACAATTCTACACAGAAAAATGTTTGCTGTGCTTGCATAAGCCACGAAACAGAGACGACTGAAGATAATCTTTCAAGTTTTACTTTTGGAAAAAATAGTTACTGCTAATGATTGGCTGCACATACAGTTGCTGTGGAGAAGTCATACATTCGGACAACGTGTTTATTACCTGAAGCCTGAAAGTAGACAGAAATGAAGAAAAAAGAATTGAGTGAACCCCAATGACCCTGTCAAAATTTAGGTCAATTAGGTAATGCAAATAAGGTAGATTTGCCCATTATTGTGGCGGGTGTAAAAACAACAGTGCCAAGTGGTATTGTTTTCCTTAGTCTGTTCATGAACACTGAAGACTGGGTAGTGATAACAGAATATGAATTTTAACTAATGACCAACTTCAATTTATAATTAATGTAATTAAATTCAACTTGCGTTTTAACAAGAGCTTATTTCTAAGAGAATGATCAAAAGCAGAGGACAGGAAGACAACAGGTGACTGGAAGTTCTCATTTTTAAATGTTTTAACTATTAATTTCAAAGCATAGAAGAGAGAACAAAGAAAATTCACTGTTAGAATGAAAGAATAATGTAAACACTTACAAAATAATTATTTACCACATTAAAGATACCTAAAAGAATCCAGAGGAAGTTTTCACTAGCAATGACAACAAAGTTGCTCTACTGGTTGAGTCAGAAGGCGTTTTAAGATTCCTGATGACAAAAGTAATCAACTCAAAGCTTCAAACGTTCTAAATGTTGAGAGTCAACAGAAAGAAAGGTGGCAATGGCTAGCAGTAATTGTGATTAGGGGGAGAGACAGGAGAGAAGAAATGTGAACACTGCAACTTCAAATGCACACAGCTTCTTCAGACTAGAGGAGCTGTGCCCTCCTTGGCACTGTGGTTGTGGTATAACTAGCGGAGGGGCAACTGAGAAACCTCACCTCATGAAGTGAGGTTTCTATGAAAAAATATTATTTGTAAGTAGTAAATTTTATTAAAATCTTTTTTTCTTTAATATGGGTATATTTTTATACATTTACCTTTTTTTAGTAGTTTGCTTGTCCATGTTTTTATAAATTGATAATTCATTGTTTTTTTACATCACTGTATACACTCCATTGTTTTCCCACCACCATGATACCCATAAGTCTTAAAGCACTACACCTTGAGATATTTGAAGATCACCTGCTTCCTGTTTTTCAAATTATATGCCTCTTTTTTATGGAAAGGGAGTACCGCATAATGGGCAGTTGTATTTCCTATCTTAATGCCCTTACCAGTAAAATTTTAAAAAGGCTCCAATTTTGTCTAAAAAATGTTTGAAGATATTGGTTAAATTTAGCTCACTTAAACAGTCTGCCATTAATTACCTGTGTATAGAGCTGGTAGTTTTAAATATTACATTTAACTACAAAAATAACCGATCACATCTTATACTGATTATGACATGAACATTACTTCATGCTAATGCTGCAAATAGCCATAAATATTTAGAAGCAGCTTTAAAATGCATTAAATTTTTTTATTGATTAGATATATATTTTCCTTACATCACTGTGTACTCCAAAGTTCTCCCACCACCCATGAACCATCATCCTGATCCCCTGTGCTCATCCCTCCCCTGATTTCACACTCCTCTCCCTTCCCCGTCTCTTGCTGTATGCTTTAATTCTGTTATTTGTTAGTTTTAACTTTTTCTTGTCCTTTTATACATAAATGAGACCATCTGGTATTTATCCTTTTCTTTCTGGCTTATTTTGCCTAGCATGATTCCTTCTAGCTCCATCAATGTTTCCATGAATGAGAAGAGTTTGTCTTTTTGATTGCTGAGTAATATTCCATAAAAATGCATCACTGAGGTGGTTAGGAAGTTAAAAAGCAGCAGGGAATAAAGGTTATCATTTTTCTAAACTTGAGTTTTGCAACAATAGTCTGTTCCCCCAGATATTTTCTGAATATCTAATGCTTCCAGGAACTGTGCTACATATCAAGACAGTGTAAACAAAATGTGCTCTACACTCAGCAAGCTTGTTTTATACTGGAGAGAAAGATATAAACAGTTGATTGAAATCATATGGAGAGAGGATTGGCATTTATTCTAAGGGCAATGGAAACAATTATGTTTTAAAGCAGGGTAGTAATAACTAATGTGCCTTTTAGCTCATTCAAATAGTTGTTTATTAGAAAGTAAAGACTGCAAAAGTGGACAGAAAAGATCAGTGACCAGCTGAAGGGTGTCAATAGAAAACAAGTTTCCAGAATGGAGGCAGAGTGCCTGGACCTGACAGGTATCTTTGTAAGGTGCTCAGGCAGAACATGCTCAAGGACTGAAAGAAAAAGAGAAGGAAAAATAATATCTAGACTTTTGCTGTTCTTCACTTGAATGGATGGGTAGTAGAGGCTTTACCAACAGACAGGCTTTGGGGATTGCACACTTGGATGGAAAAAGGGAAGCAGGAGTTAAGGTTTTAAAGATGAGACACTCATTAAACATAAGTGGACATAACTAGTAGACAGTTGGCTAGCTGTGTTTAGAACTCAGGGAGAGGTCTGAGCTAGAGAGACGACAATATACTGATGATTCTGGAGTCACAGGCCTGACCTGAGTTCACAGAAAGCAGGACTGAGGTGAGCACTTTGGAACACTCAAAAGTTTGCTGGTCAGAGAGGGAAAGAGTCAAACTGAGAAGAAACAGCTCAAGTTGGGGGTACATGGAAACAGGTTCGTGTAGAAAGTCTAGAAAAGAGAGTCTTAAATAAGAGAAAAAGACGTTTCATAATAACAGGTACATCTCTTAACATACATGGTTCACCTGCCTGTGTGCCTTCAGACACCACTTCATGGAGTTTAGTCTTTCTAAAACAGAAAGACTTGGGTGGGGGGTAGGGGAAGGTCAGTTAGAGCTTACTGGGGAAGGTGCAGTAGACAAAAGTTGCAGATTAAGTTCTGTCTTAGGAGAGTTTTTCAAAGATTATGTGACGGACTGCATCAAATGGTATTACAAAGCTGAGCGGGATGAAGACAGAATGGACAGCTGGCTTTCCCTAAATGGAGGCTGATGACCTTGATTAAGAAATCTTCCAAGAGTGGTGCATGGAACAAAGTCTGACTATAAAAAAGTTAACAGAGAATGGGAACGAGTAAGTGGAAACACTGAGTGTTTCTTTCAGGAGTTGATGCAGTGGGCAGAAATAAAATCTGTTTGGTTTTTGAAAGATGAGTGACATATATTTTAAGCTATTTACCAACGGAGACAATAAGTAGAAAACAGATCATTAGTGATGCAGGAAATAAAGGCTACTGCTGAACGTAGCCTCTAAGGAGGCAAGAGGGAATGGACCCCGGTGTATGGATATTAGCTTACTACAGGTGCAGAAAGAGGCTCTATACTATGAGCAGGGAGAAAGCAGTTTGTAAGAAGACAGAGTGTTAAGCTGGTAGAATGAACATGATTACATAGTCTTAGTTTTAACAACAAAGAAGATATGAAATTATTAAGAATATTCTATGAATAAATATAATGAGGTATCTTCTGTCTAATCTTATTGGCTCAGTTGAGGGTAGTAAAGTGGCAATGAGGTCAAGGGCATGTTTGGCATTGATCCCCTGACAGTCCAGTTAGCTTCACAAAGAGAAAATATATTCAAAACCATCAAAATTACCACCAGAATTATGTGCTTTTAGGGTCAAGATCCATCACTGTGGGAAGTAAAAAAGCCTATATTTATTCTATGAATAATGTAACAACTGGTCTTTGTATTTGAAAAGGTCATATTAGGGAATTAAATGCAAATTTCATCGATAGCTTGAAGTTTTCTATCACAATGGTTGGGACTAATGTAATCATATCTCAGTTTAGGAATGGAATGGGCTAATTGCCAGAAGTTTGCATAAGTCATGGTAAATTTACAAAACATCCTATAACCTTTCCAAATTCTATACTTGAAATCAATGTGTATGTATGCGAGATGAGAGAGAGAGAAAGAGACAGAGAGATAGAGACAGACAGAGAGAGAATAGAGGTGGGTGGGGACAGCAGCCACTCTTACTTCCCTAGGTAAATGCCACAGGAAAACAAACAGAAGTAGAAAGTACATGAAACTTCATGTTTATGCATATTCTCCTTGGGAATGGGTCTTAATGCTATCATTAAATTGTCAATTTCAAATGAGAATCCCCCCAATACTAGGCCGGGCACGGTGGCTCGTGCCTGTAAGCTTCAGCCTATGAAGCGGCCGGGGCTAGGGATGGCGGTTCGAGTACCACCTGGGGCAACACAGTGAGACCTAGTCCCAAAAAATAGCTGGGCGTGGTGGCATGCGCCTGTAATCCCAGCTATCTGGGAAGCTGAGGCTGGGGATTTCTTGAGTCTGTGGTACCCTGGGCAACAGGAGCCTGGGGTTCCACAGGCAAAAATAGTGAGACGGGGGGGGGGGGATTTAGAAAGAGAGAAAGAGAGAGAGAGAATCCCCCAATACTTAAGAATCACTGGTCTGAAGTATAACTTAGGGGTTTATATCTAAATATACACCAAAGGCCAGACTGTAAGAGGTACTAAACATACAAAGGAAACTGAATCAGGAGTATAACACACATTTCTCGGGCACTTGCCCTTAAGGAACTCAGTTTGGTAGAGGAAACTGACAAGTCACAAGTTAATCACAACCCAGTGTGTGACTAACTCAAAACTGTGTGATGTTGCAAATGCTGAGATGAGATTACAGAACCAGATTGCAAAAAGATCTGTCAATTTAAGTGAGAGATCTGAACTTTAAGGGCAGTGCAAAATCACTGCCAGCTTTATGCAAGAGATCATCAGGCAGAAGGGAGGAGACAGGAAAAGACACCAATTAGTGTGCTGCTACCCGAGTTACTGTCAGAGACAGTGGCTTTGGCCAGATAATGGAGATGCAGAGAAGCAAACTCTTTAGTCAAGAGAAGTCAGAGCATGCAAGCCTTGTCTACCAAGTGAGAAGTGGTGGATGGCCATCTAGTCAGGCTGGTATCAGTGCCAGTGGAAAGGGAAGGCAGGGAAGGGGTATTTTTATGTAGGCAAAGTCTGTAAAGAGTGAAAAAATGAAGTTGTCTAGGGATACCAGGGTTTCAGGACCAAAGCTTGGGAGAAAAGCCTGAAGTGCATTTATGGATGTGGGGTCAGCAGAATGCAGTGAAGTGAAGTCACAGAGTGGACGGCATGACTTAGGGAGGAGGGACATAGAGAATGAAGATGGGTGAACAGAAGCCTCAGCCTACCAACACCTGAGGGGCAGAGCTGAGGCCGATGCCAGTAGTCAACATGAGGAGTGAAAAGTCCACAAGGAGAATGCAGTGACAACAGAAGAGAACGCTTGGAGAAGGAAAAATATCAGAAAACCGCACACTAAAAAAATAACAAAGTCCTGTTTCCTTTTAGTTCAGGTCTTATCAAGATGTACAACTTTAAAAGACACTATCTAAGCTATAAAGAGAAGTGCTCAGTGGTACAAACAGCTTCAAGAGAATGCACACGTGAAGTAAACTGGCGACATTGGAGCACGCAGCAAATGTGTGCTCCAGACATTTCCATTCTCCAGACAGCAGTAATACTTTCTAGAAAGGGTTAAACAGCATGATGGCTCTAAGAATCTCATTTGGTAAACTCTATGCAGTATTGAATCCTATGTGGCTGGCCATTATATCCTTGAAAAATGACCAAAAGGGTCGTGCCAACCTGTGTAACCAAGCAAGCACACACATCTGGCACACACATTGGAGTGTTCCTGCAGGAGCCTGTTTGTCCACAATAATTTAGCCATATTCTTGGTAAAGGGCTGATTTTAATCGAGAGTTAAAATATGATTCTCCTTATGTTAGTTTCATTCTATCAGGCCAGGAAGACATGATCAAGCACTCCCTCTCTAGCCACCCTACCTTCCAGAACAGATACAGAAACTGCAGCTGAAACATGGGCCCCCCCAGCCTACCAAGACAACTGCTGTTGTCAAGACACCATTTTCCTACCAAATATGGCTTTGTTTCTCTCTTCACTCTAATCCTGTTCCCTTTTGTCCTTTTCTCTACCTAATTTCAACAACCACCACTTAAAAAGCTGTATCTCTCATTTCCTTTCTTACAAGCCCATGAAGTTAGGCCTCTCAAACAATACCACTCACTACCTATCTTTAATTTGTATAAATTCATTTTTGACTTTTGTTTAATGAAATACCATTGAACAACAAATATGATCCAGGGTTATAGATCTGCTTTCTAGAAATTGTACTAGAAAGTCTATTTGACCATTCAGCATAAAACAAATTAAAATGGAAAAATACCAAAAACCAGTGTAAAAATGAAAGGATCAACTTTTAAGAAAGTCAAAATGGGAAGATAATGAAGACAGAGAATACAAAAATCGCAGTGGTAATTTCATGCCTTTAGGAAGTAGTAAGCGGGTTATTTTGGCATATAAGTACATTCTCGGATTCCAAGGACCACAAGCAGGAGCTTGTGTTAATAGATAAAGCTAAAAATACCAAGTTACAAAGTCTCAACTCTAGCTAACCTTGGAACAAATACTTTCAATTATTTTCAGAGTAATTATGGCTAATCAGAACAATGGGGAAGTTGCTAATATGAAAATTGCATCTAGCTCAAAACACTTCCTAGTGATCAGAACACATGCAGCATTCTTCAAATCAAGTTAAAGGCCTACTCTGCTTGAAAACAGCAATAAATTAGCAGGCCAAAAGAGGAAGCACCCAAATGCAACTTCCTGAATAGGGCTTATTTCCAAGACCAAATGATAGAATAAACAGAACCTTAAAATCCTATTCCTTTTTTCATCAAAAGCTGAATGAGAGGAGGGAAGACTGGAACTCTTTTTCAAAACCACCGATATTTTGCAATGGTATGGCTGACCCTTTAAAACAGGCAGAATGCCAAGATGTGGATGCCAGCTCTGGGCTTTATGAACTGCGGGACATTGGGTCAGTTGCTGAATAATTTTGTGCTGTGGGTCCTTTGGCTACAAAATAGGACAAGAGTAGTTGTGAAAATAAAATGAGTTAATATTTTTCAATTCTAATAACCAACCTGGCAAAAGAGTTATGCAACAAAGTGACCATCTTTGCTGTCACTGTTCTTACACGGTCCTAAGTGGTTCCCCTAAACTTTTTTGTAATCTACTATCAATGCCCTCAATACCTGATTTTCCTTCTCCTCTCTTGTTTCGTTTAGGTGTGTATGATGAACACTCTACATACTCATTTATTCGTCTTGTGACTTTGTCTCCCACATGTAAAATGAAGGCAGAGATTTCTGTGTATTCATGGATGTGCCCAGAGCCAAGGAAATGCGGCCACATAGTAAATACCTGATGAACACAAGAGTCCAGCAATTCCAAGGTGCAAGTATCTTACATTTTTATTAACATCTCAAGCTGGGAGGCACTTCAATTCGTATTTGTAATTACCTTACAATTAAAACTGCCAACACTTAATTCTTTTTTACAGAGGGTCTATAAAATATATGACAATTAACAACCTAGTTCTGGGTAATTCACTGAATGAACTACTGAATAAAAGAACTAAGGGGAAAGGAAAATTTTAGTATAATCTTATCAAAATTCCTATCCTTTGCAGAGTCATTTTAATTCTCTTCTAATAAGCAGGTTAAACTTAAAAAGGATATTGTTGCCTAGATAATTTTCTTGGGCATTCAAATTCCTAACTGTTCCTGATGATTTCTTTATCATTATGTGTTTAGTTTATCAGTGGCAAATACTCATTAACTTTGGAATGAATTATTTCTAAATTAAACTATTCTTTTGGAAATATGGCTATGAAGGCTGTTCTTATTTACCTTTACAACTATAAACACACATATAATTATTAAAATGTCTTCTTTTCATATTTTAAATGATTATTTCAAAATGACAAACTGTTTATATATAAACAGCAAAGATAATAGTTTATATGAGTTTTAACAAAGCACATTAGGAAGAAAATGAGCAAAGATTTTTTAGAATGAAATAGAAGCCGGGCATTGTGGCACGTGCCTTTAATAGCACCCTACGAAGCGAGTCCTTGGGTTCAAGGCCTGCCCAGGGCAACATAGTGAGACCTAGCCTCAAAAAATAGCTGGGTGTGATGGTGCACACCTGTAATCCCAGTTACCCAGGAAGCTGAGGCTGCGGATCGCTTGAGTCCGTGAGCCTGCGGTTCCCCGGGAAAACAGTGAGACCTACTCTCTAATAATAATAATAATAATAATAATAATAATAATAATAATAATAATAATAATAATAATAATAATAATAACAACAACAACAACAATAATAATTATGATGATGATGAAATTTTTATTTAATTGCTCAAAGTAGCAACAATACACACAAGTGTGAGTTGAAGTGCCTCCCAGCTTAAGAGATGTTAATAAAAATGTAAGATACTTGCACTTTGGAACTGCTGGACTCTTGTGTTCATCAGGTATTTACTATGTGGCCGCATTTCCTTGGCTCTGGGCACATCCGTGAATACACAGAAATCTCCTTCATTTTACATGTGGGAGACAAAGTCACAAAATGAATAAATGAATGTACAGTGTGTGAATAAATGAGTGTGTAGAGTGTTCATCACACATACCTCAAAGAAACGTGAGAGGAGAAGGAAAATCAGATATTAAGGGCATTGATAGTAGATTACTATAAGGTCTAGGGGAACAAATTAGGGTGGTGTAAGAACACTGACAGCAAAGACGGTCACTTTGTTGCATAATTCTTTTGCCAGGTTGGTCATTAGAAGTGAGTATTTCTAACGCTTATTCATAGCTTCCATCATGTTGTCAAAATAGATATATAATCATTGTCACCCCAAAATTTCAAAAATTACCGTGCTTGGTATAAATTGTTAAGTTAACTTAATGAATGTCACTAATTAAACCAAAATTAATGCAAGGAATACTGCCCAAATTAAAAGTACAAAAAGAACTGCAGTGCAAACTAGTGAAAAATTTTATTACTAAAGGTGAGAATGCATCATGGGAAAGTATTCAGTAAAACAAGAATTTTGATTAATGACAGAGGAATACAAAATATTGCTGGAAAAAATGCAGTTAACTGTAGATTTAAAACGTAAGGTTTAAATTATGTAGTTATACTTAAATGTTTTTTAATGCTAAAGCCTGTCAATTTGGAAATCATGGAACATACAATTAGGTTTTAGGGAAAATGTACTAAAAGTACATAAGGTTGAATTAAAGAATTTACCAACTGAGATCAAATTACTGTACAAATCTCTAAAATGACAGTTAACTAATACCTCAAAATGGATTTACAAAATGAGCAAACTCTGAATTTTGCCAAATTATTTTCTATCAGAGATCATTCTTGATTTCCCAAATCCACAGCAACAACAGGGATCCCAAGCTCTCTTAAAATGATACTGCATATTTAAGGTATAACAAAGGAGTTTATTTTTCGAGTGTTTCACACTGGAAGAAAAGATACGGAAAATCTGGGACAGTTAAGAGGTCTACAGAGAAAGATACTCCACATTATCAGAAGAAACTCTTTTAGGATATATATGTATAAATACTTATACTGCTTCCTTAAGATCATGCATCTATGAGTAGTATCTACCTATTATTAAAACATTTAGCAATCCAAGCAGCATTATACAAAGTTTTTAAAGAAGCTAGTATATGACTTAAAATTCACTAGAAATTTGGATATAACCTTTTACTATTAAAATTTTATCACAAACATGTTTCAGGAAAAAAAGTCAAGAAAAATACTTCTACATAATTTTCTAGAATTGGCTTTGGAATACACGTTCATACACTTTAAATTTCAACATTAATAATAATTACTCATTTTACTAAAATAAAGTGCAATCACCAAACATTCATCTTTATGAATATTTTCCCCCCTTCCTGTTAAAATTTGGAAATGTCTTCCTTGAAAGTTCCTAACCCTAATTTCATGTTCAACATGATCAATGTATAAAAGGCCAATTCTCTTAAGCCATTTCAAAGACCATAATACAAAGAAAGGATAATGAATTTTCCTTTCCTGATCCTCAAAAAAGAAAACAGTACAAATCAAGAATCATCCTTCTTTAAACAGAGGGAAATTGAACATGAGTCTAAGACTGAAACCTGTTTTAAATTATAGGAAATGTATGCTGAACACACACACACACACACACACACACACACACACACACACACACCCCACCCCCAATCTGTTCCCTTTGCTTTAGGACATTCTGAACAAATAATCAAAGTTTAGGTTAAAAACAGCTCAGTTACCAGCAGTGATAACTATTTTAAGCCACCTAGCAAAATGAAGGGATAGTAAGCAGGTTTATTTCCACTGAACCCCCTGGAGGTTACCAAGCTTGATTCCATCCTCTACAGCTGGAATGGAAAGACAATCCTGCTAAGTAAACAAGCAGCAATAATATGTACAATAGTAGAAACTATTTCCTCCCACCAAACTAACATACACAAATTAACCTGCAACATTACTTTTTGATCTGAAGTTACCTCCTCTGCACCAACAGAAGCAAACCTATAGCAATTATAAGCAGGTTTATCAGTCAAATATACATTAATCGCCATCCAAAGGACTGAAAACGAACATAATAAAACTCACCTTCATTAGGAGATGTTTTCAACCTGGTACAAATTCCATAAACATCTCCATAACTTTCCTGGATTTTTCGTAATGCATCTGTAGACCTGAGCTCCATGAGAGCCCGCAGCTCTGCGAGCGAAATTCCAAAGTCTCCATCATGATTAGCTTCCTTCAAAGAGTTTTTTACTCCACCATAAGCAACTGAGTTGTTAGCCATGTCGCCCATTACAAGTATAATTTATTAGAAGGAAAATGTTTCCCAAAAGATTCTAATTTTCACTTGATTTATTTCCAAGATGAAAATCCTTTAAATATGAAAATGTTCTTAAAGCAAACACTCATTGTCTGACTTTGTAAAGCAGCATCAGCAGCATTTCCCAGAGACGTATCTTGACCTTTGGCCCATGACTAGTTTCTTCACGTCAATCACGAGATACACACATCTGTAAGAAGAAAAATATTTGAAAATTAGTAAAATCCACCTTAGCATATTACTCCTACTAAGCACACTTTCTACGTGTCATGAGGTAGTAACTGAAGTATAGCACTAAATTATAAAGATGTATTTTAACTCTAGCCACATACCTTTAAAATATTTTTGCACAATAAAAGGTCATGGTCCAACTTATTAACTCCAACTGTGTATCATGAGACTGTGAATCTCACATATTAAAACTTCATTTCACATTACTGAATTTTATGTCCCATTCAGCTATACTGATATTAATAGTTATCATTAAGCACTTAGGTTCCAAGCACTATGCTAGCTGCTTTAAATTCATTCTCTCATTTAATCATCACAATTTAATCCCATGAGGTGTTATTACTCCTTACTCTACTGAGAAGAGTAAGCCTCAGAGTAATTGAGGAGTTTCTACATAGCCAACAAATGCCTCAAATGGATGAGCTGGGATGTTTCCAAGTTCGTGTTCCTTCTGACACATGGACTTTTCTCTCTAAAGCATTCATTCCAAATAGTCCTTAGAAGAGCAAAGCACAATAAACCCTCTAATATGCGCTCTTGTGCTTCTTTTTGTGATGACACCATCTTTTGCATTCTTTAAACTATGATCGACAAAGGAATTGTGTCAAATATCACTGCCTTAAGTCTCCCTTGACCAGCTTTCTAGAGAAACTCTTGACCCCTTAGTCACTCTTTCTGTTACTCTATTTTCTTTGCTGGTCTTTGTAGTCTGAAATTGCCTTGTTCATTTGTTTCCATCTACCTATAACACTGGTTTTAAATGCAGCAAAGTATAGGTGAAAGTAAGATCTCCTGACCCAGAAATTATCAGAAACCCAGCAGGTCATGCCTCTCCCCATGCCACCTGACAAACACCCCCACCCTACCTAACCCACCCCACCTGACCAAACTCCCCCAGTATGGAACCAGATAGAAGGACACAGCTATGCAGCCAAGGCACAGCTCTCCCTGCTCCTGCTCTTGGCTGTGTGAGATGCCCAACCAGGTTTTTTTCTTCAAGAAAGACTATTTCTTTACTAGCCTCAGGTCTCTTCATTTCCTCTTTTGCCTCCAATGCTCTCAAGTCTAATATTGGCTTGAGAACCTTATGACCATCCCAAGAACCTAGAACTCTGCCAGTTATATGGTTGATAGTCAAGTGTTGGAGAAACAAGATTTTTCTCCACTTAAACTACCAAGAAATAAGCATTCGAGTCTCAGATTAATGTGCCCAATAATGAATTCACCATATTCCGTAATCAGAGAATTCTCTGTCCCAATTATATGAACTTGGAATCTTGCATCACCTTGTATTCCATCTCCCCCAGCTCCAGTTCCTGAATTTAGTTAATTCTTCCTCTCAAAAGCCTGTTTAATCTAGCTTATTTCTTCAAATGTCTTCAAATTATAAATTAGAATCATCCCCCACTCCCAGCTCTCTCTCTTCTTCCTAATGCCTTGTGCATTTTGCTGCTACAGGTGTTTTTTTTTTTTAAATAGTCATCATGCCACCAGCGTGAATTTAAAAGGATGTAAATACAGTACTGTTGCTCATACTTTCTTTGGCATTTTACCTCTCTTTGCCCTAAGATACCCAGCAATGCATGAAAGTGTAAGGCCAATAAAAAAGTTGTACTCTTCACTTGTTAGCGACAACATAACAGAGAAGCACACTATTTGGGCCTGAGATAACAGAAAGCAGAATCCTGATCTTGCTTTTGCTTGTCTTTGTTCTCTACAAGATTTTAATATTCTATTTTGAAAAGTTAAATTTTCTTATTTGAAAAGTTGAAATGATAAGTGGAAACTAAGGACCCCAAAGAAGGAAATTTTAAAGAAAATACAGTTACTCTATTGAGGGTCTATTGGCCTATGTAAGTATCCCAGAATCCCCAGATGATGTCTGTGATCAAGCCATTGTTGGTAGTCTTGGGGGGGATTATGGAGAAAGACAAAGGTAGTTTCAGAAGGAGTTGGGCAAACATTGTTTTTAGAAAGAAGAATAAGATGGATTCTACTAGTTGACACATAAGCTTTACTGTGAATGGGCAGGGCTTTGGCAGAAGACAAAAGGATGATTGTGAGATCCCAGTACTAGTAGAGCTAATAAAGAGACAGCTTTGTTAATTATACAATTTCAATTCCTTCTTTCACAGGATCATTTGATCACAGAAAGGTTGTATGGAAGTTATCTAGGCTTAACAGTGATAATAACAAAATCACATAATAAAAAAGCTAACAAAAATCAAGAATAGCTGAGTAAACCATAGAATGAAATAAGGAGATAAATGAAATGTAGAGCTCTAAAAATGATTACACTCCATAGTTCAGGATTCTTACAGGAAAGATAAGATACTTTAAAAAGAGCAACAACTTATAAGGTGTTTTTAAATGCATCACTGGGTTTCTAATTACTAATTGTTCTAAACTTTTGTTAATGATCTGGGACACTGAAGCTTTATTTATCTATCCAATCTATAGATGCGTGAAAGCTAGGTTAAGTCAGCAAATAATGTTAGATGACAGAATCAGGATCCAGAAAGACAGGATAATTTTAATTGCAACCTAAGAATGGTCTCCTACATCTAATTCTCAAAGCATAACTGTAGAAATATGACATAAAAAATGCAACAGTATAAATTCAAAGGTAAAGGTTCAGTTTGCTCGCAGTTCAGTCTGTATTAATAGGATGTTATTAACATGATGTGTTTTCTTTTCCCAATGGCAGAGCAGTCATAAACAGGAGTCTTACAGCTCACAAAGAGGTACCAGACCTATTTTACTTTGTGTTGAATAAACACCCCTATGATGTAAGAGGCTTATCTGTAAAATACAGACACAACAATGCCACACACCTCCTAAAATTTGTTAATATATAGAAAACAATTTGGATTTAGCCCAAAATCACAGTGAATGGCAAATACATGTTAGCTAATTTTCGCTATTTTTTAAGAATATCTGTAGATACACTGTGTAGAAGGTAACCTCTCCCTGGGAGGGGAGGCCCATCCTTCCACAAGCCATTTCAGATGAGAAATGCTTAAAGTATTAAGACTTCCAAGACTAGAAGAAAAGGAAAATTCCAATAGTATAAGTATATACGAAGCTGTTATAGAGAAAGGATATACAGGACCAACACACAAAAAATACAAAAACTAATAACGAACAACAGGTGCCAACTTCTATTTCGATTATAGATAATAGACCTGCTGAATTCTGCACTGGACAGCTCTGAATTAGCAAGAAATACATATCAGAAAATATTTAAAAGTCTAATGGAGGAATCGCTCATGATAACTACTTTCGAACATCTGAACTTTAAAAATGTACAAAACTGACTGGATATATCTTATAGTGGACAAGAGGGCACAACTAGAATGCGATAAAAAAGAAAAGTTTAAAGAGAAGTAGATTTTGGCTAAGCAAGTAAAGAAGAACTTTTAAACACTAAGTTATTCAAAATGGACAGATAGGTCTGTGACAGTTAATTTTATGTCAAGTGGACTAAATCACCATGGCTGAGCTATATGGCTTAACAAGATTAGGAGGAACCTATGAGGGTGCTTAGGGATGAGATCAGCATTTGAACAGGTAGAGTAAGTAGAGCCCATTGTCCTCCATGTGGGTGGGTAGGATCCAGTCCAGTGAAGGTGGGAACAGAGCAACAAGTGAGAGGGACTTCACATACCCTCTCTCTCTGCTAAGCCGAGCTATCACTCTTTACCCACTCTGATTAGATGTAGACCACTGGGTTCTTTACTTAGTTCTTGGGTCTTCAAGGTCAGATTGAACTAAACACCTAGCTTTCCTGAACTGGTTAACAGATTGCGAAATATGAGACTTCTTGGCTTCTGTCACTGCTAAGCAAGTCGCTTAACCTCATATTATATTTCATATACATATTACATAGAAATAATTTCTTACTGATAGGTTCGGTTTCTCTGGAGTAGTAACATAGGCCCCTCAGTGAGTTAGAACTCCTACCTGTAGGGATGATCAAGCAAGATAGCAAAAGAAAACACCTGAAGACAGTCCCTGCCTTCTTCATGACAATCCTAATCTTTAAAAACTCATTCATATTTTAAATATAACACTGAGTCCTAATGTATTAAGCCTGGTTTGTAGATGAAGCAACTGACTTCATGTTCAGTAACCTATTTTTCATTAATCCTGTTTTAGCTTTTAAAAATCAAGATTCCTTCTAGACAAGATTATTTCAAAGATAACACACCTCAGACAGGAAGAAGCTGTTTTTTTGTTTTTTGCTTTTAGGAAGCTGTTCTTTCTTGCATATAGTGTATGAAATGTAAGAGTACACCACGGGAGGCTTTTTAAAACAGTGCCAGGTAAGCCCTGGCAGAAAGACATTTCCTGCTGCTCCAAACTTCAGCAGACCACTGCACTGGGCTAAACTACCAATAGTCAACACGTAGACAGCAGGACCAAACATACCATTTCTGAAAAGACTGATAAAACTGATCTTTGGCGTATTTTTACTTTGACATCTCTATCTAACCCTTTTACACCTTGTGACTCCTTCCTTTGACTATTACCTCATCCATTACATCGCTCCATCTCCCTCTGTAAAGAAGCCCCCAACCTTTGTCCATCTCAAGACACTGGGTGTCTAACTCACACCTGTACTCCCTAAATTGTAATTATTCCTTTCCAAGAAAATGTACTTTGTATTTTAAATGGCCTCCTCAATTTCTAGAATAACATAAAAGATACTACATAAACTCAAGATATGCTAATTGTGGGCATCATAAACGTAGGAAAAATCAATGATTAATTTCAACCCTAAATTTAAACAAACTATTTTGTTACAAACAAATCCTTTCACTTAAATTTTCATCAGTCTCTTAAAATGTCTTTTGAGTCAACTACAGATTGCTGAGAAGTCCTGACTTTTTCCAAATCACTTCCAATCAAATAAAATTTCAAAATGAAACAAAAAATTATAGTCCCCAATTAGACTCATCAATTTTCTAATGTTTACAGACTTTGCATGAAGTTACTTTCAATTTCCCAGATTCTTCCTCAAGGAAATTAATTTTTCTTAAGATATCCACACTGAAATGGCTCGATGAATTGTCTGGATTTTCATTTACTATACCAAAACATGTGTTGGCCAAACTTCTATTTACTAGCTGTATTATATGTCTCAGTAAATTTCTAAAAATCAAAGATTAGTACTTATAAAAGTGCTTAATCCACGACTGATTCTATATGAAGGTAAATTGTGGATCTAGAGTTTTGACAAGGCAAATCCTTTAAAGATGGAATATGATACTTCAGTAAGAATAGCTGTTTAAAATTTACTAAAACCAAACATTCATTAACAAATTATAAGAAGCCATCATTCACTAAAAAAAATGGCTACAAAGGAAATAATCACAAAACTGAACAACCCAAGAGGGATGTTGGATATCAAATCCAACAATCGTTATCACTGGCTCATTTTCTAGTCAGTGAAACAAAATACTTATAATCATCTGTTCCCAAAAAGAAAAAAGGTATTCTTAATAAAGAAAGCAGAAAAAACAAGGTTATTAAAGAGTAGATGATTAAAACTTAAATCAACTTAAAATTAAAACTTAAATAAATAAATCATAACATTGTATAGGCTTTAAAAAATATGAGGCAAGTAACTGGCATTCTACTTCAAAATGGGTAATATTGTTAGAAACACCATTTGATTGAGAAAAGGCTAAAAAACAGCTTTTGATTGTAATCTTACAAAAACACTCAAGAAATCTCATTTTCTTGGTTGCTTTTCTGTAAGTATAAAAAATCAATTCGACTTCTTTTGTAGACAAGCAGTCGTCAAAAGTGGGATAGGTAGCCTTTATAGCTGTTCCTCAATGTGGCTGCATTCACTGCCAGGGAGCTCACAGATTAAAAAATCCAGTCAGTGAATTTAAATATGGTTAATCTGAAGTTCACCACCTGAAAAGTCCCCTACAGGGTTTGCTCATTGTAATCACTACAGAACTACCTAAATTTACACACATTATGTAGAGAATTAAATTAGTTGGAGACAAAAACATGCCTTACTGATCTTTGGATTCTATATTTTAGCAGCCTTATATAACCACATCCTGTAGGACCTTATAAAAATGATAGATTTACGATAAACTATCAAATATAAAAGAACTGGCATGTAATATGTACCTCTAATATCATAAAGAAAACAGCTTAGGTACCTCAAGATCATGAATGGTGGGGTTTTTTGGAATAAGTTTTATTTTATTCAAAGTATTTCATTAAAACTCCCCCGAAGAACCAAAAAAAAAAAAAAATCCTCAATTTTAATGTTACCCCAAGCTCATATTTTCACTTTTAAACAACTTAAAGATATACACAATGCATGAGAGGGGCAAGCTACAGCTTACTTAGGTAACCATAATTTCAATATTTAAAGCTTAGCGAATCTCTCAGGGTGGGAAACGAGTAGTTAGAATAGAGGATTTAATAGAATTTGCTCTTTTACATATAGTTTTTAATCACACAACTGCAATGATTTATTAATATGTTTTCTCCAATGAATTGTGAACCCAGATAAAAGTGTATCATTTATTTTTAATTTCCAGCACTGTCTGAAATATAGTAGGTGCTCACTATTAATCAACAGAAATGTGTGAATCTCAAGCTAAAAATCAGTATGAAGTGACCTTTACAACACCAAACATTGATAATTTAAATTGTAAAGGAAAACAAAACCTCATAACCCTATGTTTAATATGCTATGTGTGTGATAAGAGGAAGCTTGAAAATTCGAGTTTTCATACCACCCTGGAAGACTAGACAGATAAACTGCCTTTAAATTCTTTTAGACTATGCAAGCATTTTGGATTTTCTAATGAATTATACAATACTGCTCTGTAGCAATACTTTTCAGCCAGAATCCGATATCCTTGAGACTTTGCAAAGTAATAATAAACTTCATTATTTCATAAAACTCTGAGAAAATGATTTTTTTTCACTTGAGAAATAATGTTAGGGGTTGCCACAGTAAATTACACTTGTACCAAATCAATACAGTAATATAATTAGCAATTAGCTCTAAATAATAAAGAAGTAAAACTCTTACCAGTAAGGACCATTTAGCTAGAAAATGTTCATCTCAATCAAATCTGAAGCACTATCATAAGCTATCATGACCCCTGAAATTTACAAATTCCACTTTATCTCCTACTCACTGATGACACCATTTCAATCTAGCCCCTCTGTGCAGCACTGAAACTTCAAGGTGACCACTGGCCTAAATCAAATGGACATTCGTAGTCCTTGTATCTGAGCAGCCTTGCTACTTCTAACCGCTCCCTCACTTTGAAAATGTTCTGCCTCGTCTCTCACGTGGGACACTCCTGCTCCCACCACACCTCGTCTAAGCTACTCGTTCTCAGTTTTCACAACGTGAATAATTGTCAAGGGAGCAAGCGGGGAGGAACTGGGTGGCCATGTAAACCTGACCATAATTGTTTTCATCTGTTTTCAGTCAGCGCCTGAGATCAGTTTATGGCTAATGGCAACATTTTATCCGCATATCTATTTACAAGGTTTACTCATTTTTTTTCTGCTTCTCACATTTTTCAGAATTTCATAATTCAATTAAAATGATGAAACCACACTATAGCAGTTTGGCACAGGGTAAGTGTGAATAAGCTCCCTTATCCTAGCCCCAAACACAGCTCCTATTTCCCACAGCCTTCAGTCTATGAAGAAATATGCTAGTACAAAGCAGAACAGGTTCTCTAAATCAGTGATTCATTATTCCCCTGGGGTTGTAAGAAAACCTGCTCTGATTTTTGATAAGTGTCATTTCCAGCATAGATTATTTGCATACACCAACAAACTACTTAATGACACAGAGTGTATGCTAAAATTTGAATGTAAGTGATCCCAAACACAGATACCTTGACGTTCACCACAGACATTTCTGCTTTGTGGTCAAGTAGGTTGGACTCATCTTATCCCAAACATCATCGACAGCTGTATCTCTCAGAAAGAAGTCCTAGTTTCACAAGGTTGTATGTTCCGAGTTATACTCCCGCCCTCCCAACAAATACCCTCTGAATTTACAGGATATATCTAAAAGTGCCGGATCACACACGAGATGATTAAAATCATTTCTACATATAAAACCATAATTCTACATAGTATGTCTCAATGTTTTCCAAACGTCAGTGAGCAGCAAAAGCACCCGAGGGATTCCAGGCAGCTCGATGTCCACTGTGTTCATTCAGCTACTCTAGAACAGGGCACAAGAACGACCATTTCTAAAACTTTGCAGGCAACCGCTGCGGAAGCGACGAGCTGGAGAACCACTGCCACAGTAAGTGCGCCTTGAACTCTGACCCAGGAACAAATTGTAGGCTTACTAGCTTACACCCAAGTTCCCCAACAAGGTTAAGTCAATTAACTGCACTTTTTTACTATGGTATTCTTCATGTGTAGGCAAGCCGATCATATTCTACAAATATTCTGAAAATATACAGTGCAGCTTTAGATTGTTTTCATTTTAAATACCAGTATACGGATATTTTTTACTTAAAACCTTTTATTATACAAGCATTGCAAATAATTTCTTTCAAATAAATATACACCCATTTTCCTAATTTCAAACAGTGATTTTCAACACCAATAAGAACTAAATTTTAGCCAATTTAATAATTTAGATAACCCATCGCCTTTGTTTTCTGAAAAAAAGCTATACTTTATTTTCCCTTCTGTTGTTCCACTTAAGCATTTTATGAATGCTCATCCCAACAGCACTTATTCCCTAGAGAAAAATAAGCATCTGTAAAGTTGAAAAATAAAGTTAATTTTATAGAATCCTATGTTGCTTACCACCAAATATAAGAACATATTATATCTCCAGTTAAATAGGAGAACAAAATGTTCTATCATAGTCTATTCTCACTGGTTTTCAGAATTTCAGCTATAGTCAAGAAAGAGATTTCTAAATTAAAACTGTTTTTTCCCTTCTGTTCAGGAGCTAGAAGGCAATATGAACACTTGAATGTCACACCAGCTGCTCCATCAGCCTACTCAGTTCTTAAGAGCTTCTATCCTGTCAGTTCACAAGAACCTACACTTAAATGCTTAAGGAAACAGGATGCTCATTATGTCACTGAATAAGCTCACAGAAATAAATCTGGCAATATTTAGGGAGGCACAGCTCTTATCTGTAAATTTAAACATGAGCATTTTATTTTCTTAATTAAAATTGTAAGGATTTCAAGGATTATTTATTCCAATAGTTTAACAACAAAATACAGAACTAAGACAATACTTTTCCACCTTTTTAAAATCTTTTCATTTATAAAGTTTGATAGCTGATGGTCAGCAATTTCTACCTTATTAAAAAAACAGTTCAATAAATCCACTCACTTTTGCAGAACAGTAAAAGAATCTGGTTGAAAAATAAGGTAAGCTATTATTTCAAGAGGCTGCTTGCAAGTATTTAATTTAGGGTTAACTTCCCAAGTCTAAAGAATATGGGCATTAGGGAATGTGGAGAACTGCAAGCGCTCCATCATATCATGCTAATGATTCTTCCAACTCTGGATTCACTTGAGTTTCTGACCTTTTTTTCCAAGACTTGGACTCGTCTTCTGTGACTGCTATCAGAAGAGAGAGCCGTACGATAAAAGCCACCATTACTTGGAATTGTTCTAATTTCAAGATTTCCTCTTCATAGAGCTTACCGCCCTCCATGAGAGACAGAGCTCTGCGTCACAGACTAGTGTGCTTATGTTCTGCCCTCCAGGCTCCATGGCTTTCTAAGCAGACCTGTCTCTGTCTGAAAAGGGAAACTTCTTTATATGGTCAGCAACTCTGCTCTTTCAGCCTCCTATTTTACTTTACCTCTGGTTTAATTAGCTACTCCTGAACAGACATACCACCTTGCTGAGAAATATTGGTCAAAATTTACAAAATCGAATGCTTAACTCTATTTAAAATTGATTTTTCTCATCATCTATGACTCATGGCCACTAACTCTAGCATGTTTTTCTTTGCCCTGCAACTCACCGGGGCTCCCACCTCTAGCCAGGTTACTCACGTCTACTCCAAGACTTTATTACCTGGGTTGCCACTACAAATTACTACCATCACCACCACTTCCTACTGGCTCCTTCTTTAGCCTAACCAATATTCAGATACACTGTACCACATAAAAGATGGTTCCCTCCACCATCACCAGAAAAAAGATCCCTCTCCTAGATTTTGTTAATTAAACAAGTTATCCTTTATTCCTCCTACCCCCTTTTTGGACCATGTTTCTTAATAAAGTCTTTCCTCAGTGCTTCTTGAATATTCACTCATTTTGACCTCAGCAAAGCAGATCCATCCTCAATCTCCTCCTCTGTACCCTCCAGGTGGCTATCTGCAGCAGTTAATGATCTCTGAACTTTTCCTCAGTCCACATCATCCTACACATCTTTGCGTCATTTGACAGGGTTCTTCCCTCTCGGTCATGGTATCACTTACCAAGAGCTGCTGGTAAGTCTCTAAGCAACTCTCCTCAGTCACATGCCACGACTTTTTAAATCTCTCCACACCCTAAATGAAGTTATCTCCCAGGGATCTATTCAACAACTTTTTCCCTATAAGCTCTCTCAGCAGCTCATACCACATCACGACCTACATCTAAGGCCTTGATCAAACTCTAAACTGTTAACAGATGTCTCCATTTTAAATATCTTGTATCACAGCAAACTCAATCACGATTATTCAACTTATCACTATCCCTCCCAAATTTGTTCTTCTCTAAGTTCTTATCAGCCCCAAAGGTATTTGAGAAAAAAATTTATAAGCAAATACAATTAAGTGTTGGAGAGAGCAGAGGAGAAAGGTTTGGTGAACAAAGGACAACATGTGAAAGGGGTGTGTGACTTGAAAACAGGCTTCTATCTAGAACCTCAGTTGAGGAACAACAGGGTGAGGGTGGGGACGGGAGGAAGAGGAGGTATGATGTCAGTTTCATGTTTCTTCTGAATACAGGAGAACAGGAAACAGCACAGGGACATTCTGATATTCTAGTAAAAACACATTACCTATATTTACCTTTGTAAGCTTTCCTAAAAGTTTATCTTTTCCCCTCAAATACAGCTTAAGCTTCTTGAGGGCAGGAGCCACAATCTGAGTTGCTAATTAGCCTTTTGCAGAAGCCAACAGATTACCCAACTATTCACCAGAAGAAAAACAAGTAAAATAAAGCTTAGATTGTGAAATTGTAATGACATTAAAGCCCACAACATTCCTTAATGAGAAACTGAAATAAAATCAAAAGGCACATAAATTAAAATGAAGATAAAACTTTAATACAGTACTAAACGAGAAAACTCAGTTCAAACTCTCCCAAGATTCTTTTTTTCTAATTTTTTTAACACACATGATTGAAATCCTCTTATAAGAATAAAGACAAATTTGCATCATCTTTTGATAAGCTGAGAACATGTTTAATTTCCTCTCTTAGCAACTACAGAAAGTAAAGCAACCAGAAAGGAGACCACAAAAAAATGATTACTTTTAAGACAGTGACAGACATTCGCAGGCGGTATCCAGCCTGTATTCATCTCCCCTTTGCACAGGTCTTCCATAAAAGAAATGTGGGTGTTGACAGCGTCACATGGGTGTTATGTAACAACCCAACACCCCTCCTTTTCATTCAGTAGTTTCAGTACAGCTCTCAGACTGCCTGCCTCCTTTCACTCTGGAAAAGTTTCCAATAGTCTTCTAGTGTCACTGTCTCTAATGAAAGCTGGCCTATTCTCTTTGCCTTCCCAATCTCTCCTTCAAAGAACAGTTCAAACCCCCTCTACTCTGACCCTGTGACTTGAAATTCGCCCCATCTCTGGTCTTTCTGAATCATGATTACACGCTCAATATGTCATACCTTACTCCTGCTGATAGCTTTCTCCTTGCTCTAAGGACAGGATGGTCTTGCTCATTTCTCTATCTCCTAGTAACCATCTCAGCAACAGAACCTTGCCCACAGAAACTACTCAACACCGGAGAGCAAAACAATTGGAGAACAAGGCACTGAAGACAAAACAGGAGTCTTTCGGCAAGGCCCATCTCAGCTGTCAGGCACAGAAATTGTCAGTCTCAGATAAGCAGGTTCAGGAGCCAAGAAGATGCCTGGCCTAACTAGGTATTAAGGTCATAGCTTCTTAGAAGTCATCGTAGCATCTTCTCAATTAGCTGCTACCCAGTGTTTCTGCTTCCTCCTCTGTAAAAGGACACAATTCTATCTACTTCATAATAACAGAGAACTACATGAGTTACTATATGAACTACCTAAATCACTCCACCGTCTGTGTCTGCTATCTAATAATAAATGTTCAATAAATGACAGCTATTAATTGCTATTAATACACATTTTGAATAATTTAATTCTAATAAACTGACATTCTGCATACACTATGAAATATTTAAGTTATCCTACCTTAGAACATTAATGAATTCTGCTAAATAAATGCAGACATTAACTCAACATGTGAATGTGATGCACTTAGGTACAACACCTAATAGTACCCATGAATTTAAAAGCAAAACTAGATTGGTCTACTTTAAGAAGAACAGTAGTGACAACCCAGAGGGGAGGAAAAAGGGTTTTCTTCCCACAATTAAACTAAGATGATTAAGAATCTTATAAAGATTCTTATAAAGATTCTTATAAAGATTCTTATAAAATTAAAAACAATGATTAAGAAAACTAAACACCAAAATGGAAAATCTTTTTGGGACAAGATACTCAGGCAGAAAATATACATATCCAATTTTACTGAAATATACATATCCAATTATAATAACCACACAGAATTCACACACTATAAATGGAGAAGAACCAGAAAAACATGCTGATTCAAAATATTCTTACCAAAATTTTGAGTCATTTTAAAGCCTATGACCTAGGATATCATATACAGAAAGTAAGGTGAATAACACTGATTTAGTAATCAATGTAAAACCATGGAAACAATCATATATTCAATGCTGACCTGAACAAATAAGGGACTGGCTGTACAGGAAAGACTTCGGAACTCACCAACAGTTTAGCCTCTCATGACACGTTTTTGGGGATCATCCGAGAGCAATTAAATCTTAAAGTTGATATCTGACACTAGGTTGTACAATACTGCCATTTTTGTGATTGAAAATCAGTACAAAATCACAATTTCACATTGTTCAACAAAAGATAATCAAAGAGCAGAGAACTTTAAAAAGAGGAAAATAGAACCCAGGATTCAAGATCTGACCTTAGGTAAACTAAATGTGGTGTCAGTTTAATAGGGAAAAAAAAGTATTTTACAGTCAGGAATGGGGTGGTCAACCATGAAATCACAGGGTATGAAGAGAAAATCTGAACTTTCTCATGTAAGCAGTGTTTAGGAAAGAGTATTTTAAACCAAGGTGAAGATGCAGTAGTATTTGTAGTCTAACTGTTAAGAATTAAAACACTGATAGTCGTTATTAGTTAAGAATAGGATACTTTATGCCAAGTAATCTGCTAAACTATTTACAGCATGCTCTTCACAGGTTATTCTATGTAATCCTTCCAACACCCTATGAACAAGGTACTATTATTACACCAACTGCCAGATAAGTAAGGTCTTTGAGAGGTTAAGAAAGCCTGACTCCATTACACATTCCAAACATATTATATATACACCACTTGTTCTGCCTCCCTATCACTAAACAACCTTCTAATTATAGTGTGGTTTACCATGTGGCAAGTCTATGGGGGAAGAAGATGTGCTAGCCAGGATTTGAGAGTCTGTTTCCCATGATGATTAATCTTTTTCTACTGTGAATTAATAAATTGACATTTGGATTTTTTACATCAACCTCAAAAACTTCAAAAATATGCGCTTAACCCCAAAAGGCAAATACTAGAGTATAGATAACCCCGCAAGTCTTGGTCTCTTAATCAAGGTAAATATAAGCGCTACAACTGCAGCCCTGCAAGGAAGGGCCTTTAGGGGACAGTTAATTTTCATTGCCCCAAGAGAGGCCTTACCTCAACATCAAAATTAGCCATCTCTTGCTCTCTGAAATCTCTGGATTACGAAGAAGGGACAGAGCAACAATAAAGAGCCAAGGTTCTAAGCCTGACTCTCCAACGCTAACATTTACTGCCCAGCAAATCACCCTATCTCCTTCCTCAGTCCCATTTTTCTCATGCGTAAAACTGAGGAGCAGAAGCACGTAGAACTCTTTATGATCCAACTGCCACGGTTGCCTATGTGATGCAGCACTCACCCTTAAGTACCACGTCCAGGTTTGAGTTTCATCTCTCTCTCTCTGAGGAATTCTGTAGGTCTGACTCGCTCCCCCATCCACTTTCTGTCTTCAGTCACCCCAGTCTGGGGTCCTCAACTTTTATATCCATGATCACTCACAGTTTTTACTCTAGATTTGCGCTTACAGACACTACCTGAACTCCTAATGAGCTGACGACGCTGGATTATATAAAGCTGTAGACACCTGAGGTACAGAAAGCTGCATGAAAAATCCCACACGTAATTAGCCATGGGTTCAGGATTATATGTTACTCATGCTTTCTTTCCTAAGTTTTTTCATTTGCTTCTTGGTTTAGCTACAAAAAACAGAGACAAAAACAGACTTCCAAGTCTCGCATTTCTTTCAAATCTCCAAAACCTTGCCGGTCATTTAATTTTTAGTTCTAACCTCAAGTTTACATCCAAAAACTCCATTCCCATTACCAATCCCCAAATGTCTCTTGACCAGTGTTTTCCAAACTGGTGTACAAAGAGGGCTAATCACAGCTTATTAGCAGCTAGGATGTGAAAAGGTGTTTTGTATTCAGCACAGTAAATAGGTTTCTTTAGTTAGAAACTTTTCATAGCCTCACATATCTGTGAATCTACAAGATGGAAATATTATATGTAGCATTTCCTGAACTTATTTTTAACTACTCCTTTTTTTTCCATGGGGCACCTATTAATATCTCCTGGAACCAGTGCTTCACAGAATACTTCAGGAAACACTGTTCCATTCTTTCCTATTTCAGTCAAAGCAACTACCACTCAAACGCAAAAGAAGCTCTGATAGAGCTTGCCCTAATATGCAGTAAGTAACTCAACTCCCTTCCCTTCCAAGTCTTATCATAGTCATCATTTCTTTTCCACTGAAAACAGTGAATTTCAAAACCTGTCATACACAAATGCTAAAGATTATTTAAGTATTAGCTATGCTGCTATCATCCTCTCAAGACTGTCATGAGGCTCAAAAGAAAAAGAATTGGCATCTTAATCATGTGACTGTCATAAACATCTCATTTCTCCCTCATACTTAAGCTAGGATTTGTTTTTTACTATGGCAAATTTTAATTAAAAGCTTAAGGATATTCATCTCCCTGATAATGGCAGTACAGGACCTACACATGTCAGTCATAACTTAGGACTTTTAGATGATAAAAGTAAAAAATGAGACAAAAGAAATAAGACATGAGTGACAACAGTGGTACAGCTGGTGTCATAGCTCTCAGGGGGGTACCACTTCCACCCAAACGTAATCAGGAGTTACAGAACAGGTAACTGCTTACAGCTGATTTCTCAGCTTTGAAGAGTTTGGTTTTTCTGTTATTTGTAAATTGCATATGTCCTCAAATAACCTGTAAATTTGCCAACAGTATGTCTTCATTCAAGACAGACCTGAATGCCAGGTGCTGGGGACACAGAGGGAAAAAGAATAACTTACATTCTCCTGCAGGGTACCTATGAAGCTACTAGTCATAGTTATTTAATTACAATTGTGCTAAGTGTATATCACTTGATTTCTTTAACCTTTTGTTATTCATGAATTGCAAAATGGAGAGGAAAGGTGGGTATTCAGCTCATACACTACATCACATCAGAGTCTTTTAGAATTAACAAGAAAATGCAAATAAATGTACAATATTGGGGGGGGAGACAACAATGGTTAAGTGAAGAAAATTTTGGCTACATGTAGTATCAAAAGCACATTCTCTGAAACTGTGCCTATGACAGCAACCTCAGTTCAGGAGTACCGCTACTCTGGCTTATTGCCAAATGTAAAAAACCACCTAATTCTGAATGTTTTCTGTAGAAGAGAGCGTTGTGCTATCAGTTCTACAAAATGCTGAAGGATTATGATCACAATGATAAAGGTAACATTTACACAGTGTTGTAATTACTTTACTATAGGCCCGAGATTGACATTTTTCTTTTCCATTTGTACAGCTGGAGAAACTGAATCAAAGTAGGTCAAATAATTTGTGTGGGGTCACAAAGTTCTGAAGGCAGAGCTAAGGACTGTTCTCACCACCCTGCCTTTGCATATATATATATATATATATATATATATATATATAAAACTAAACAGTTATGAAAATTTTCTGGAGATTTTAATTCTGAAGAATCCTATGTTTAGGAAATCGGGAGTTTTCACTATCACCAATATTTACTGAAGTGAACACATCAAGCAAATACAAATGGCTAACTAGTAAAGGAAAAGTGTTTAAACTAAGAGGAAAACTCTTCCTTAAAACAGACAAAAAACCTTCAGTCTCCTTTAGCAATGATGCTTAAGCTCACGCTTTTCACAATTAAGCTATGTCCATGTAATGGTACTTAGGTAACCACATTACATAAATGTCAACTTATCCCTCTCTTCTATTCCGAAGGATGACATACTAGGATTTTGAAGGCAGCATTACTATTCTTTTAAGATAACATTCTAAATTTCAAAAATATGTATTATTGTCTATTAATAAGGAGCTTAAGAATAAGGGGCTTCTCTTATACTCCTAGAGAATATATGACCTGAAATACCTTTCGTGTGAAAGGTATTTGTGTCTGTTAAAAGAACAAATGCAACTATTTTACGATAATACCAAGAAAGGTATGAAAATATAAATTCTGCACCACCCCTAGTACTGTTATACAACTTACAACTTGAAGCAATGACCCCACATTACAGGAAAGTACATATCAAACTTAAGAGCCTCTAAATACTTTACAGATTCACTCATTAGCAGTAGGGTAAGACAGGTATGAAAAAGTCCTTTCCAGGCTGCCTAAGGTTCCATTACAATTCTAGTGGTGGGTGTGCTGTTTACTTCTGGGAGCGATAATGCTTTTACCTTACAGTCCTACCTGGTCATGACTTATTTTCAGGTGTAATTATTATATTTTTTAAAGTCTTAACAGGTTCTTGGAAAATAAAGTTACTTACAATATACTCAGTAAATAGCTCTGTCTAGTCAAAAAGATTTTTTTATAATCTCAGGTTCATTGTCATCAAAATGTTCCCTCACTGGGGAGAGAGGGCTATATATAATAGAGTGGTGTTTTCTACGACAGCTTAACCCTTTGTTTGTGAAAGCCTAATATTTAAAATACAGTATCTAGAGTGGGAGTGGACAAAGGAATAGGGGAAGAAGCAAAAAGATGGAGAATTCCCAATCTTTTCTTCACCCATCACAGGATGTCCCAAGGAGGTTCTGTAAACCATAGACTAAAGGGGTAAAAGCAAAGGGTTTTAATTTACTCACAACAATAAATATTTCCTGAATTTGCCTTGGATGTACAGAATCATATAAAGCACCACAAAAGAAGTAGAGACAAGGTTTATACAACTGCTGGTTGGCAAAACTATTGGTGAGGTACTTTATTAGATTTTGTGTGGCAAGAGCAGATTTAACTACTTATGACTTGGTACAGTAATTTAAAAATGATATTGTTCTTCTGTAAGAGACCTGGAAAATTATCATTTACTATATTTTAACTTTTAAGCACTTCTGCTGCTTACAGATATTTACATTAAGAAAACACAGCGCCATGTAAAGAACTCTGACATACCAATTCTACTTAACTAAGGCTATAAAATTTGCAAATATAACAGCTTAATGATTTTAGAATTAAATACTGCAGTTGCATTAAAAAAAAAAAAAAAAACTACTACAGGCCCCAAATGGAGTCACTTAAGCTAAGTTCCTCATCACCAAATAGAGTGAGGACATAATTACAGTTTCATTTCTCCCAGAAATGGAATCTGCCTTGAGTCCCTGACTGAAAGCAGTTAAGGAGGAATCCTCAACAGCAGCAGGCAGGTAATGAGCGGAGAGACCCCTGTCATTCCCGCAACAGAGAGCAACCTTGGCATGACAAATCCACTCATGTCCTAATGTAGCTTTCGTGTCTCTGCTGCCTTCTGATGAAACAATCTTCGCGTTGCACAGCTCCTCAGAGCACCTTCTTGCCTGCGGGCCAGGATGCCGCACCGTTTAAAAAAACAAAATAAAAAATGCCTAAAAGATCTTTAAAACTTATTTAGCTGAATTTGCATAATTATTTTACCAAATTCCTATTTTTCAAACAATTCTAGTCCTGAGACTTATAAAACAGTCATTTATTATTATTACAGAACACAAAAAAAAATCGCTCCAGAGTTTTGAACTGCTTTTCCTCCTTAGAAAAAACTTCAGCATGCATTAAGGATTACACCATTCAGAACTGTCTCAAAAACAAAAGAACCATCATCAAAACTCCCAACCATAGTATTAATCTGAAAAGTATGTCACAATTTTGAATATTAACAGCTTCCTCATAGATCCACTAGGCTTGGAAAAGTAACACAAGGACAGCAGATAGCTTTATCATTACCCAATGATACTGAACACAGACCCCACAGGATATTAAACACCTTGTATTTGCCAGGGACTCAGGGTACTCCTATGCAGAGCCCAGCTGTTTTGAGTGATTTATCCACAGGAGTTTAATTTCAATTGTGTGCTGGGAAGTGGGAGGCAGTGATTATACCCTCCCTAAATCTTTCTAGCACTCTAATGATCATTTTAAGGAATAGTTTCCAACTGAGATTAATTTGTCCTTCAAATATTCTCCTCCTAACTCACTAATAACAATATCTGATTCACTATACTTTAAGTGGAAGGATACAGGAGCAAGTTTATAATGAACTATGTTTTACTCATTTTAAGACTGAATATGCCACGGAACAAATGTACTTCTCTACATCCCTCTCTACTTTTTCAAAGGAAAACGGTACTGGAAGAAACACTACTCACACTTCCTTGACAATACACGAAGCGGATTCCTACAACTCTTTGCAACCTGCTCATTTCTCCTATACTACTATGCCTCTTTAGTGTTCCTTTCTTCCTCCTAGTACCAGAAATTAGGTGTAGCAATTCATAACTTCACAGGTAGTAGACTATCAATTAAATTACATGTTCATCTTGTTCACTTGTTTTTCATCAAAAACCTAAATGAAGACTAGAAGACAATTTTCAAATGCCACAATGAGGGGAGATCTCATATACCAGATGGCAGACTACATGTTCAAAGAGTGAAACCAAAAAAGGAAAAAGACAAAATTTTATAAATATTAATCCTGCATTTAGTGTTCTTGAAGGGAAAAACAGTCATTTGAAAGTACAGAATGGAGATATCGTTACCCCCAAATGTAGGGGTTTTAGTTCACTACAAACTCAGTGTAAGATTTATACATGAACCTTACATATGTAGGAAGGCATCAATGGATCCTCAAAGCTGACTGAATAAACTAAGAAAAAAAATTTGCATGAATAGGTATTTGATGCTGAGAAGTTTGATCAGTTTTAGATGAATTTAATCCTATTTTCATGGAGCTGGAGGAGAGTCAGGCTGAACAGTAAAAAGAGAGTTCCTTCTCTGTGTGGGTCAGTGGTTAAGACACCTTGAAGGTGAAGTGGCCTTTTACAGAAATCTAAGTTCAGATGTGCTATGGAAAAGCACAAAAATCAGCTTCATATTTATGACTAAACAAAACAAACCCACCCTTTTGTCAAATAAAAGTATGAGTACATGTAACTCTTCATTATTTGATTCATGGACATGAACACTGAAAACTGACTCTGGAAAGGTGACAGATTACAGACAACTTTCCTTTTCTAGTCTCACTCAGAGACACAATTTTGTGTTTACTCTTAATATTGAACGAAGTTTCCTCCTGTAAAATTCTCCCCTACAACTCATGGATCAAGGATAGTCACAGTATGTTTTGCTAACTTAGCCCTTTAACTTCCACCAGAGAAGTCAAGTGGGGGAGCTACACCACTGCTTCTATTTTATCAATAATCAGAGATTACAACTGAAACAAAAACCATAACGACAGCAAAAAAGCTCCCATCATTTCTTAATAGTGTCTACTGTGTGCAAGACTAACATTGTAGAAACCCAGAATTCAGTGAAAATAGCCATGTTTCTGTCATGAATCCTACTAATTATCTGTTTATCTTTTTAAAAAGCGAATGATAAATATCTTAAAGGATGGTATGTAAGAAAAGGCACTAATTTCATGAGGAGGAAAAAAAATTTGTGTCTCCTCAACAATGAGGGAGAAGGAGAGATGATGAGGGTGGAGGAGTGAGAGCATGCAGAGGGCATGAGAGCTCCCAAGTCAGCACAAAGTTGACAAGTCTAAAGGGGTAGAAGCTAAGGCAGGTCCCTCCAGCACACGGTGTGTGAGGCAAGACCCGGGACAGGCTGAGCTGGGAAACTGGAAAGGGCCGATTCTGAAAGCCATGACAAGTGGTGTGAATATTAACTGCAATGTTACATGGTCTGACATATGCTTTAAGATATTCTTGTTTTTATGAAAATGGGCCACAGTGTGGGAGAGCAAATGAAGCTGAAATTGCTTTTGTCCATTTTTCTTGTTAGTCAGGAAATAAAAGTGTAACTTCTCTGAAACAGAGAATCAAGGACACTATTCTGCATCAAGCAAAAATTTCAAAATACTAACTGCACTTCCTTCCCACATAAAGGGTCTGTGTGAGACTTGTAAACACTGACTGCATCAGTGAATAATAGAGATAAACAGGATGACTTGTGACCAAAAATAAAGGTGACTAACAATTGCCTTCTTTTTAAAACTTCTATGCTTTAAACCATAGCAATCCTCAATAGGATCAGAAGGATTAAATATGGCTCTGAAAGTTACAAAAAAGGCTCCTTTCAGACTCTAAAGTGGTCATTTGACCTCCATTTCATCAAATGCTGAGAAAGAGGAACCTGACATTCAGAAACACTCAACTACTAATAAGACTGCTAATAAAGCATTATTCTCAGTTCTGCATTGTTACTCAAGTTTTTTACCCCTCAAGAATGATGCACTGGCTCATAAGAATCTTGTACTGTATTTTTTAAAGCTACTGCCAGAGAATCAGAAGTGGTGAGAATGGTCATCTGGACAATAAAATTTCACGCACCTTCTCCAATACATTTAGACAAAGTAACAAGTTTTTAAGGCTAAGAACATAACAGTCTCCATGGACAAGGGAGATAGGTAGTTACTATTTACTAACTAATAAGTAGTTACATTGTACTAACTCATATCAAGCAACTGAATCTGTATACCAACAGAAAAGTTCAACATGAGCTTGCATAACATCAAAATAATTTTGGTGCAAATTCTTAAAATTTAAACAAATTACCCTGGAGAGATAGTTGCAGCACACATGTTGGGGTGATCAATGAACTCAGCATTCACTGAAACACAGTATTTTGTGAAGCTGGACATTTTACAGGAATCACGTGAAGTCCTTTTTTTTGTTGAGACAGTAACATCTATATTTACGTTTCCTGTTTCATATATTGTTACCGCCATGCTTTTTGGCTTGTACCTCATATCATAGCTCAGTTTATAGTCCTGAGTAAATCCAAAGCCATTGTGGCATTTGAAACATGACTTATTTTAGACTCAAAAAAAAAAAAGGTAAAACACTTTCAAGTCAAATTTTTAAAAAAGGCACTTGAAGATGGCTGCATGCATGGCAGGTTACTCAAAACTCCCACAGCCTCTTTTTGCAAGGCCTAAGGCTAAGAATACTTTTCATATAGTCTGTATATGCACTGGAGAACCTAAAATATTTAATATGACCTTTCTAGAAGAAGTCTACGGCACCTTTTCTGAGGCAAACTAATTCTGTACCAAAATCATGTGGAGAGCTTGAAAAATCTCACTCTGTATCAAACACAGTAAAAGTCTCCAAGGACTAGAATCTAATAATCTTAACTTTAATAAGTTTCCTTGGAACTTCTCCGTCAGACTAACGGCAGAAGTGTGAATTACAACCTCTCTGCTCCCAAAACATGAAATCACAAAAAGTGCAAATAAAAACTCACATGACCTCCAACATTACCAAGAGAACACCATAGACTTCAAGTTACCTGTACATAGAGAAATAAACACTAAGACCCAACAGAACTCACTGCCTTACCCAGGAAAAAAGTCAACAACCACATGCCAAAATACTGAACATCGGGATGTGGTAGTTCACACCAGTTACACAGGAGATCGAAAGGCAGGGCTTATAGACAATGCTTCTGGGGAAGCAGATCAATAAACGAAGGTGTCTCAGAAATATGAGAGGGAAGGAAAAGAAGAAAATAAGGATCCTGAAGAAGCCACAAAGAAAAAGTCACAAATTCCCACCTAATTCATCACTGATGACATCCAAATACCTCCAGGTGAATTAAATATCCTCAAGCAAGTTCTTGGAGACATTAAAAACCAAAATATTTAGAACCAAAAATCCAAAATTAATATGAATCAAAACCTAGGAAGAAATGCAATGAGAATGGATCAATCCCAAAGAAGAAATAAATATGTTCACAAGAGAAAAATCCAACATCATATAATTGGCGTCTTTAAGAAAAAGCAATGGGACAGAACATCTAAAACAATTCAAAATGCAAGAAATTTTGCTAGAAATAAAAGAAAATGTAAACCAGCAGGTTTAAAGGGTCCACTGATACTTGGGAAATGACCCTGATGTCCTCAAGACATCTCTTTATAAAGACATTAGAGTTTAAAGAAACATTCTCAGTCTCAGACTAATGGGTTAAAATACAAAGTCTGGAAAAAGCTCCAATAACATTTTGAAATTAGTCTTTGGTAATAGTGGTAACTCAAATTACTTGTGAGGAAGGGGAAGCAAAGATGGGCTTTTTCATAAATTGTATTCAGACAACTGAACAGTTATGGATACACAGAAAAACTTGTTCATTCCTTAAGACATGTAAGATGCAAATGGTCAAAAAGTGAAACTACAAAGCAACAAAAGTGAATACCTGTATAACTGGAACATAGGAAAGGTTTTTCTGTTTTGTTTTTCTTTTACCATGACTTCTATTCAGATATGTTAAACAAAACTATTAAATGGGTCTACAAAAATCAAACTTCTAAATGGTAAAACATGGATGTTTTACCATTTACATGTTTTATCATTTACAAGGATGTAAGCACAATTAAGATATATTAGATTACCAGCTTCAAAAAGGACTAATTTCCCTAGTGCATTAAAGAAAACTTTTAAGTAGGCATCAAATAAGAGTAAATACCCACCAAGAAACAAAAAACAATCATACAAGCCAAAGGTGCTCCAATTGGCCTATGAAGGCAAAAGCAATACAGGAAAGATAAACAGCACCTCTACCAAGTCCTGGGAAATCACACCTTCACCAAGGATGAGGAAATGGATCCAGAAAAGAAAAAGGAAAAAAAAAAAAAAGACTAAAGGGTTAAATATGGACAAACAACAAAAAAGGAGGCAAAGTGAGGGAGGGGGTGGTATTCATTCCCAAGGGGAATCAGCAATTATACAATCACGTATTGTAAAAAACCCAAAAATAAAATTTTAAAAATTAAAAAGAAAAAACTCACTAGGCAAAAAAAAAAAAAAAAAAAAAAAAAAAAAAAAAAAAAAAAAAAAAAAAAAAAAAAAAAAAAAAAAAAAAAAAAAAAAAAAAAAAAAAAAAAAAAAAAGACTAAATATCTGATAGAAAAATGAGCAAAACTCATAAATACAAAATATCAAAAAAGAACCCTTCAGACACAGGGACCAATGTCAAAATTCGTTTTAAGAGAAATGCAAATTTGAACTATGGGGAAGTACTATCTCTCACCAAACTGTAGGAGAAATTCAAATAGCAGGAAATGTACTGTTTAGCAAAGCTTTGGGGAAGCAATCAAGTCTCCATCCACACAAGCAAAATGCTCAGGGCGGTGTTAAAACATACTTGCAAATTCCTTGTCACCACTATTCTCTTGGAGAGGTGGGAGTCCTGACCCTCCTCCCACTCTGGATTGTGACAGCTGCCTCCAACAGAACCACAGAAGCAGCACTAGTGGCCTTGAAATTAGGTCATGAAAGGTCAGTGGCTTCTGTTTGGCCACCTGGCAGTGCTCACTCTTCTCTTGATATTCCTGTTCAGAATTCAGACCGACAATTCTGTGAAGTCCACGCTTCGCCGAGACAACTTGAGTACATGTCCCGGTGGATGACTAGGACAAACTGAGCCCAACTTCAGTCATGCTAGTGCAGCTGCTGGCTAGCTGTGCACCCCCTGTCCTAGCCAACACCTCTCACCTGCAACACCTGAGACTTCCCAATGGAAGTCCCATACACTGCAGCAAAAGCAAATCACCGCGCTTTGTCACCCCAATCTGTGCCCTCAAATCTAAGAGGACAACACGGATTGTTTTACACAATTACCTTTGGAATGGTTTGCTGAGAACTAACTGACACTAGCCCAGAACAGAGTACAGCTCAAAGTAAGAGACTGTGGTAACAGGTACTATCACTAAATACTAATTTTCCTTTCATGTCAACTATGAAGAAGCAGAAAGTACCTGAACAACATGAAAATATATATAGGTACTCATTGCAGCATTATTTATGTTTACAATTATCTAAACGATCTAAATGTGCTGGAAACTAAATGTGCACACACTGAAGAGTGTCTGCTTAAGGAATGGCAGGCACAGTAGAATATCCCACAGTCATAAGAGTGAGTAAGACGTCTAACAAGGCAAAACAGGAGGGATTTTCAGGGTATCGAGTAGAATATACAGAGTGTAATAAACAATTTTTATGTAAAAAAGGGAAAAAAGTTTATTTTGGGGGGGGGAATAATAAAAAAATAAATAAATAAACCAGAAAGAAAATCAGCTACTTGCAAAAAGAGCAGGCCTGCTGTGTAGAAAGGGAGAGAAGAGGACTGACATATACTTTGCGCATACATGCTGCGTGTGCACTGTAACTCTGGGAGGTACACTAATGCACCCCATATTCAAAATTTTAAAACAAAAAACGAGGTAGGGAATTAAAACTACATACAAGGTAAATAGACCTGTGTTTCAAGGAAATAATTGAGCACTCTAACTTTTACTATCACTACTAACTGCACTGCATAGTTCTCAAACTATGCATTCATGTGTACTATAGGAATAAGCAGAGTAATTAAGTTAATTAAAAGTGATTAAGGAGTTCAGCTCTCACTGTGGAAGCCAAGAGACAAAAAATGGACTGGAGGAAAAACAAAGAACTCTGAGTGCTGGACTGGAATCGGAGGTATCAGCATGAACGAATGATTTCACATATATTTATACGTAATTACACAAACATATTAAAGAGGCATACATGTCTACACACTTGTGTAACACACAGGAATCTCTAAGGATGAGGGTACTATTGGTTCATGCAACTGAAAAGTATGATAGAAATGTTTCAATATTCAACTAAAATGACCAGAAGAACAGCTTTTAAAAGAAATGCTAGTTATCCGGAGTACCAAACATAGAGCTTCAGACACAGCTTTCCCTAAAACTTCATCTCAGCTGAGCCAGTTGAAGTCGGAGGGGGAAGGACCTCTGGCTCCTCTTCCTCACCCGCCCTTGGCCCGCTGTGCTTGATTAAGGCACTGGGGACTCCCAGGTCTCAAGGCTAATAGCACGGGTTGATTTGACTTCATGGTAAAGCTTAGCTGACCAGCTTTTTACCTTTCATTTCTACGGGAAAATGTTTCAAGTTCTAAAACAAAAAAGAACTTCTGGAGCAGAACCCGGATTTACTCAACTGCCTACAGTCTAACCCAAAAGCTTGTTTAAACTAAGTAAACAAGCTTTAGACATCACTTTGCCCAATTTATATTTTCAGCGTAGCCTCCAATCTTAGAGGAAATGTAAAAGGATGGCTAGGGAATGCCTCACCCAGAGGGGGACATTTAGCGACTGAACCAATGTCATGACTAGGGTCAGTTTTCCCTGTAAAAGGTGATAGAAAGTGTTTGCTTTCAACATCCAGTCAAAATGTGTCTTTAACTTAATGAGTTGAGAGTAAATGTAATGACAGATAAGCCAACACTTCCTCCACGCTCTCACTCAGTTACCTTAGTCTACCTCATCAGCCCTGTCCCCTTGGAAACGTTCCCCAATTTCAGGGGCATTCTTCAGCAACTTCCCTAAACTCTAAGAGGAAACACAAGGCCAGCGGTTTTCAGAGTTTGGTCCCAGGTCAGTATTATCAGCTACCTTTGGGTTCCATCAGTAGACCTTTGAAAAATGCAAAGTATCAATCCATTCCAGACCTGTTAAATCAGAAAACCTAAGGGTGGGGTCCAGCCAGGTGGTTTCCTTCCACGGGATTCTGAGAGTTGCTAACTTCTGAGAAGTGCTAACGTCTGAGGACCATGTTTTATTTGACTACAATTACAACGTTTGCAGCAGTTCCTTAGCTGTTCTTGTTAGGAACTGAACCGTGTCTCCTCACAATCCAAATACTGAACCCCTCGGCCCTAATTTAACTGCCGTTGTAGACAGAGCTGTGCAAGAGCAAACTCCAGTCAAATGCGACCGTAACAACGAGGGCTGAACGTCAAGGCCCGGTGTCCTTCCAGGCGGAGAGGCATCAGGCACGTGCACGGGTAGATGGCACAGCAGTCGGCTACAAGCCAAGGAGAGAAGCCGCGGGGGGAACCAACCTGTCGACACCCTCATCTTGAACTTCCAGCATCCCAACTCTGAGAAAATCAATTTCTGCTGCTTAAGCCCTCAGCGGCTGTTTTATTATGGTGGTCACAGCAGACATACAGTCCGCTAAAGCGTCACACAGATACAAGAAAACTATGGAATAACTCATAGATATGAGTCTATAGCCATAATTTTCTATATCCATAATTAACTGAACATGACACCCTTACATGGTTATAGTTTTTAGAGTATAAATGACAAACCTCTTTCAACTTATTACACAGTAAGATAAAGTGGCCAATCGAATAACCTAGCCCCTTATTTTAACAACACTGACATAACATTTCCCTGTAAAAATACTACTATACTGCCTTTTTAAAGCACTATGAAATTGTCATCAGAACCTCGCCTAATATTTAGAAAGTGTTGTCCCACTTTACAGACAGTTTATAAATGAGATCAACTTATAAAACACATTCCACGTTTTGGTATAGATTTAGCTCACTCATCTAAATGAAGTACTGATGACAAAAATTGTAATTTCGAGCACTTGAATAAAAGAAACAAGTTTTACTCATACATTAGACAGCAGATATTAATATTTTGGGAATAATTTTAATAAGAAATTGAAATAATGTTACCCAGCAACATTAGTTGCGAGGCTTTGAAAGAATAATATTTACTTTTTCAATGTCTAAATTAAACCAAGTATGCTTTACAAATCTACCTGGAAGCCTCCAAAAGAGGGAAAAAGGCAAAAATCATACAGTATGTGCATCGCATTCTCTCCATCAAATTAGTCATATGCACACAGTTCAGCTACATAATTAAAAAAAAAATAGTTCAAGAACACATAAAGAACACTTTCCTCCAAGCAAGGTGAGGAAAATCAGGACCATAGCACCAATCAATTGGGCACTCTCACTTTCTTAAATATGACACACAATTCCAGATCAAGGCCCTTCAATGACATCTAACTCAGGATGAGGGGGTCTTCAGTCACAGTCAATTTTTGTTTCTTCACTGTAACAAGTTGTGAAATTTCATATACCCAGTGAGGCCTCAATGATCTTATTATTGATTTCTGAGGATAAGTGAGTGAACTATAAATAAACCACTAGAGCTGATCAGTTGTTTTAGGTTATAATGTATCTGGAGACCTATGTGAGTTTTTGCACTGTTAACGATAGATAGAACAGTGAAGTTAGCTACAGGAATTGACAGTCAGAGTTTCAGCTCTGGACTGCTCACAGGAATGAAATCGTTTTATCTCATTCCTGTTCATGTTAGCACCAACTATTTACAAGGAATAAATGGAAAGACACCTATTTTCCTTTACAGAGCACAAAGACTACTTGTTTTAACCAACACCATCCTTAACTTCCAGCACAGTACCTGAAACTATACAACGTGACACTGGCACTAAAATACTCTGTTGTTGAATGAATACGATTTCTGTCAAAGTTCAGAGGAGCTAACCACAGAACAGCAGAACAGGCAATGTGTTGGAAGTCTGATCTGAGTTCTCATTCTCATTGTATGATGCACCTCATTAGTGGCCAAGCTACGTCTCAGTTCTCTCACCTGTAAACACAGGTTAGACAAGGTCCTCTAAGATCTTTATTAGCCCAGAATTTCTTTGCGTACCCTTAAAATGCTGTTCTGTTTTCCCATCCCAGTTCAAGTGCAAAACTGTAAATGCTCACTATCCATGTGGGCAGGGTTACTGATATCTTCGGCTTCTAGCTCACTCTCCAGAGGAAAAAAAAACAAAGAAAAACTGAAACAGAGTCTCGATGTACATACATTCATCACCAAGTTCACGTTAAAGTACAGAGCCTTGGTTCACTGTAATCAGTTGTTTCCATCTGGAATATGAAAATTTGTCTACTCTGACTGACAATAAACAGATGCTTTTCAAACCTTGTTGTCTGTCAATATGGTATTTTTTTTTTTATCTTTTTGACTTTTAAGACACATTTCATGGTTTTACCGTATCCTGGAAAGCACTAAAATCTGAGAACAGATCAACAGCTGGGCAGTGAGACAGCTCCCTCACTTTTCTGGGTTACCAGAGCAACTTGTCACTAAATTAACAAAAAGAAAGGGGGGCCAGACATGGTGGCTCATGCCTGTAAACTTCAGCCTATGAAGCAGCCGGGACTAGGGATCGTGGTTCGAGTTCCGCCTGGGGCCCGTAGCGAGACCTAGTTCCAAAAAAAATAGCTGGGTGTGGTGGTATGCGCCTGTAATCCCAGCTACCTGGGAAGCTGAGACTGGGGATTGCTTGAGTCTGTGGTACCCCGGGCAATGATAGCCTGCAGTTCCATGGGCAAAAATAGCAAGATCTACTCTCAAAAAAAAAAAAAAAAAAAAAAAAAAAAAAAAAAAAAAAAAAAAAAAAGAAGGGGGGGGAGATAGGGAGCCAGAAAGAGAAACAATCTTCCACATTTTGCTTACTTAAGTCGTTCCATGCTGATAAAACACAAACTTCTGTCAGAGGCTCTAATCTAGCATCCCAGTGTCACACACGATAGCTCACAGCTCAGCAGAAGCACATGCATCCATTCCCAGTGAGGCCATGTTTATTTGTGTATGACATCTGGGTATCTGGAGAAGTGTGAGCAACATCAGAAACTGGAAGAAAAACATGAGTCCCGGCTGGGATGAGGTCAGCCAAAGATGTGCAGGACAAGCCTAAATGTTTTGCTGGTGCAAACCTAAGCTTCCTTGATGAACTTTAAAGGGAACATCTGAGGGTACCCTGAATGGGGTCTTCATAGCCTGAGCTGCTCCAGAACCATGCTAATCATGCAGCCATGTACTGGCAATGGATAAGCAGGCGCCACGATATGGTACTGGATTTCTTGATCCAGAACCTAGGCAACTTCACCACAAATGCTTGCAGAATTGCTGTCCTTCCCACATACTGGGTGGCACATCAATGTCAACTGTGCCTAGCTGAGTTCTGTCATTATCAACTACCCGGTAGTAATGCTGAATGAAGGTGGACCCAATCTGCTCCCAAACTGGCTTGTCACCCATTCTTAAGTGTCACCTGATGTCACAGATCTGGCACAAACACGGCAGCAACAGCAGCCACCTGATGTGGTCTCAGAGGCATCCATTTTACAAGCTCATATTATGGTCTACACCTCTCTTTCAGCTTCCCAACTTAGAGAAAAGAATCATTCTCTGTTACTGCCTGTCTTGTAGGTACTAAAAAGGTCTCTGAATAAAATATGGACACCCAATTAAATCTAAGTTACAGAAAATCAACACTTTTTTAGTTACATATACAATGAGGTTGGTCAAAGATGTGCAGGGAAATACTGCATACTACGAAGAAGTACTCGGAAATATACTAAAAGACATACATGTTTATCTGAAGTCCAACTGAAATGGGCATCCTATAATTTTATTTGATAAATTTAACAACTCTGGTCTTGACTAATTACCAGGTTCCAAAGAAACATACTTTTATTAAGTAATTTAAACATTAAACATAATTTAATTTCTCTTTAATTTAGAAAGAAACTGGGTAGCTAAGCTATACCTGGCTCGGGCCTCCCAACCTACCACTTAGAAAACACTGAACATGAATCATAAAAATAGCCCCCTCCATCTGCCCTACTGCTTCCTGGCCCCAGATGAATAAAACTAATACCTTCGTGGTACTAGGACAGCACTTACAAACATTCCCAATTTGCTTTGTAGGGGCTACCTTGTTCCATAGGCCCATATGGATTTCTTTTAAAATTGAAATATAATCGAAAAATACATTAGTTCCAGATATAAAAAAATGATTCACTGTTTGTATATAAGATGATGACAAGTCTAGTTAACATCACCATACAGGAATTACAAATTTACTTTCTCATGATGAGAACTCATAAGATCTACTCTCCCCGCAACCTCCAGATACGTAATGCAACATCATCCACAGTAACCATGCTAAATATGACATCCCTCCACCAAATTACTTCTTTTTTGTAACTGCATCGTTTTTGACCATCTTCATTCATTTTGCCTACCCCACCTACCAACTCTACTACCTATAACCAGTATGTTTTATGAATCTATGAATTTAGGGGATTTTTGTTTGTTTTTTAGTTTCCATATATGAACGAGATTACACAGTATGGTATTTATCTTTGTGTGTCTGACATTCATTTAGCATTACTTTTTCAAGGCCATCCATGTGGTCATAAGTAGCAAGGTTTCCTTCTTTACTATGGCTTATTAACATTCCACTGTTTACAAAGAAGATATATTTTATAAAATTAATAGTTTTATAATTATCGACATAGTTACTTAAGCCATGTTTACATTTAGCTATCTATCTAAATTCGTACACCAGTTAGGGAAATACTGGCTTTTATATCTTCACCTTCATCTCCTACCTTTTCCCATACACACTATACACAATGTTATGTACACAAAAGTTTAGCGAATGTTTTCTAAATATTAAATGTCAGTGCAGAATATCACAAATACAAACACTGTGACAGTTTGCACTGTTTTCATTGATCCTGTGACAAACCTGCAATTCACCTTCTGAAATAAAATTATATCGACAATTTGACTTTTCTATAGTTTAAGCATAAATTACATAAAAATTCAAGTTATGAACTTTCTGACAACCTGTACTCTTGAGGAAGCATTTACTAAGCAACTATAAATCTACATTCTGTCTTAGACATTGCTCACTATGCAGTATATCTAAAAAGTATACTTTTTGTGTTATTTCAAAATATTTATCAGAATATATATGGTCTAAAGGCCAGGCACAGAGGCATGTACCTTTAATCTCAGCCTACAAAACAAGGCTGAGACTAGGAATCGCTTGAATCTGGGGGTTCGAGACCCACTCAGGTCTATAACATAGTGAGACCTAGTCTCAAAAAAAAGCTGGGCGTGGTGGTGTGCATGTGTAATCCCAGTTACCTGGGAAGCTGAGACTGGGAATAGCTTGAGTCCATGGTGCCCCGGACAAAGTGAGCCTGCTGTTCCCTGGGCAGAACAGTGAGACCTAGTCTCAAAATTGAAAAAAAAATAAAAAGGAGCACGTATGGTCTAAAAGTATTTATTTTTTTTCACCAGAAGTTCATTACCTTGTTCACTGTAATAAGGCTGCCAATGTGAAAAACATTTCAAGCACTCATGTTCTGAAATTTCCTTTATATTGTAGGGCACTTTTTTCAATGACAGCTGCATACTAGTTTTCTGTAGGCTGTACTGCCAGAGTAAATCTGTAAACAAATGTCATTAAATAGGGTGAGTGATACTATGTTTATAAGGTCACTGACTTAAAAGGAAAAAAAAAATAGAAACAGTGATTTATCAAAGAGAACAGTCCTGTGAAAGGCATTATTTTGTAACACAGAATCTCCTCAATCAATTCAGAATGTCAACATCTTAAGCCCAAATGAGCTGTTCGATCTCAGGGGATGAATTCATCAGAACTGTGTTTTTTTAAAAAAAAAACAAAACGAAAAGCTAGCAGACATGTGATCTGCCATTTATTATTAGCCATTTGTTAGTCTTAATATCAGTGCTTTCTTGGATCTCAAGTGCTATGTTTTTCAACTACAGAGCTTAGCATCCTCCCTTACAATGTATCAGGGCTCCCCCTTGCCCTGATATCAACAATTTCTATTTTTACAACTCATCAACAATTCCTATTTTTAGGAGGAAAATCTTCTGGTGGCATAAGTATTCTGATTTCCTTTTAAGATCAGGAATAGTATCAAGTCTTTGCTGTTTGTCACTTAAATGTATGGCACAATTTTTCTACATCCTATAAAGAATTAATTTAAATTGGCTTCTGTAGTTAATATTTAGAGTAAGAATAAAAATAAACCCGATAACTAGCTTACTGTATATTTTCCATCAATTCTTAGGTAAATAGGAGTATGTGTCAAGAATGAGTCAAGAACATTTTAATTCCAAGGAAAAAGAAAGGGGAAAAAAACCCTAAGTCATGACATTAGACTTATCATAACATGTCAGAGATTCAACAATGCATTACTGCAGAAGTTGGACCCACTAGCCTTCTCTGCTAGTCAGCATCTGGGCAGGTGAACTGACTCATTTCTGTGGCTACAGAGAAAGGAGTCATCATCTTATTTGGATGGCTGCTATACAGCAAACACAATCCAAGCTCTTCTAGCTATAAAGGAAAAAGCAGATTCTTTAACTTCAAATACTAAAGTCAGTAAACCAAATCCATTTTCTTAAGGAAAGCAAGGAACTGCAGTCTGTAACTATTATATATACTATTCAAACTCTTTGTGTTGAAAGTATGTATTTAATAAGCAGAATGGAGGGGAGGCAATTATTTTCAGCCAACGTTTACTCTTAATAAAACAAAACAAAACAAAACCAGCAGCCTAAAAATATTTTACCCCAAAATTACCAACAGCATACCACAAAATATCTTGGACAACTTAAAAAAAAAATCCAACATAATTAAATCAGCAAGTTAATGAAAAAGGTTACTTTTTTTTTTTTTTTTTTTTTTTTTTAGTCCTATCACATGCTAGGTAGTATTGTTAGGTACCAGAGATACAAACCACTAACTTAACCCTGCCCTTGAAAAACTGTCTAGATCAGGAGGATGAACTTACAGAGAGATAAAATAAGATGATAAACGATATTTTAGAAAAGTCTTATTTCCCACATAAATATATTCCAGGTATTATTCTTTCCACTTCCCAGTATTTGTGGAGTATACTCCACAAATAGGAAATTCCATCTGTTTTCCATGTTGAGTTAATGGGCATTTGATTCCCTAATTTTTACTTAAAATATCTTTCAAATGCCTAATTGAGAAGTAACACTGGCACCAAAGCTGGTGTGCACACAGATTGCCCATCACCACAGGCATAGCAACTTTATGCAAGAGAATTTGCCACCCTCAGAAAACAACAAGACTTTCAAACTATGGATAGTATTTCCTTTTAATAAATCAGCATTCAGCTATGATTACACTAAGTACAGAAAAACTAAACATGAACTGGGTTTAATAGGATTGCAAAGAAAACTCGTATTTTATCAAGTTTCAAAGTACAGGTCAATTGTAAGAGTGTTAAGATCCTAGATCACAGAGCATAAAAAGCAACATTACTGAGCTGTTCCTTAATCACTTAAAGTCTTCAAACTGAAAAAAGGACTGGGTTTAAGTTTTTTCAATTTTGAAGTGAAATATGCCAGTATATGTTCCTGCCAACCTAAGTATATTTCTTTATACTGTTCATAATGATAATTTAATAGTTTTATTTTCTAATTATGTTTCAGAATCATGTAAACACTTACTTCATTCCGTGAACAGACTCATGGAATGACCCTGTCAAGGAAAGAAGGGTAATAATAATGCTTCATCATGGAACTAACCTTTGAAAGTGGGTCTTGCCAAGAAGTATTTTGTACGGAAGGAATTTAGGCAAGGGAGGTACAATGTACAAAGTATGTCACAGAATAATGGGCAGGCAGGACATGTTTGTAATACAGTGAACGGCTGGCATGAGTTGAGAGGCTACAGCTATGAGACATGTAAGTTCACTGGACATATGTAAGTTCAGTGCAAGGAAAGAAGCATTTGGTTTTCAAGAGAAGCTGGAAGGCCTTCATGAAGGCGTTTCAGGATGACCAGTCCAGAGAAGGGCATTCCAGATAGGAAGAGGAGCAGAGAGCTATTGTTTCTGACACAAACTCTCTGTGACCACTAAATATTGTGAATTTTTTTTGGGTTCTCCCCACCCCCCCACTGCATGTCACAGCTCTATTATTAGGCGTCCACTCAATGGTGACTTCAAGCCTACGCAGGGATCAAACAGGTCATGAGAGATAGCTACCTATGCTGGGTCTGACTCTTATTTTAAAACCTCCCTCTTCTTGGTCAGAATGTCGATGAGATGCACCTAGTGTGCGCCTATCACAAAGTGAGGTGCCGGGCATGGCCTTCTAGCTTCTGTGAGGCCTCCCCTGCCAATTTCCTGGTTTTCTGCTTGTTTGATTTATTCAGGAAGCTGGTTAAATACTGGCCTTCAAGCTGGAAATGAAACCATCCCACTCCTCTCCTGCTGCCTAGAGTCCTTTCTCTTTCATTCCTTCTCACTCCAGAAAGCCATCTGAGCTGCATTCCATGCCAGGACAACCAGACAAGATGACCAGCAGTCATCAAACTCCCCATTAAGATAAGGTCAGAAACATGCATCAATTTTGATACATTATATCCTTTATGTCTATAAGAGGCAGTTCTGAGGGGAGGGGGAAACCTGCTTTGAACATTCAATGACACAACTGATGCATTGCAACCAAACAGTAAAAAGGTGCCTTAAATGTGTGCTCTTCTTCCCTATCAGAGGCAACGTTTATACCTTTCATCTTAAAAAGTCCTCAACACACCACTACAATCTAGTGACTTTTGATGATGACTCCAAATTTTGTGTACATCAGTATTGTGCAAAATTATAAACATTCTAGATTCTCAAAACCAGTTGAAATATTTTCCCTTTCAGTACCCCTGGACATGTGCCAGTGGGGCACTAAACTACTGAAGGGTTATGACCAAGGTGCTCTCCTGTTGGGACAGACTTCTCACCAATTCAGCCACCACCTAGGGAAACATTCAGTCTGACGCTATGGGTATAGACCAGCGGAGAGACGGTAGGTGCCAAATCTAAATTATGATGCAACTCAGAAATGACAACTTGGCTCTCGACCTTAGTTGTATGGGGAAATACAAAGCAGAGCTCAGAATAACCCGCAACAAAACAAAAACCCTTCAAAAGTGTAGTGACAGGAGGACAGAGATCACTATCAAGAGTTCTAAGAAAAGGATACAATGGTAGTAAAACAACTGAGTTCTGAAAGTTTGACAGCAGATTCTAAGATACCTTTCTTCTTTGCAGAGGAATACAGGAAACAGTATATTACATTCATTATAGGAAGAGACCAACGGCCAGGGAAGGGACCTGTGCACACGGGTGCAATGAGCTCCTGAAGCCCTTGATGAATCACCACACAAAAAAGGAAGCCAAGAAGGAACGCTGGACACAGGGAGGTGGACTTAAGGTTCTGCATGACAGTGTCCTCCTGACAGGTCACAGCCCTTATCGTCCTGCCCAGGGAGCACATAATATATGTCTGAAGGAATGTATTTATTCCAAACCTCAGGTTTTCCACTTGAAGTTAGATACAATGTCCTAGGAAAAGCCTGTCAGGACAGCTTCCAAACCGTTAACTATTAGCACTATGTAGTACTTAGAAGTTTAGATATTATATTTTTGTAGCATTTTCCCCCTCGACTTAAAAAATATTAATGTGTAAAGAAGCATTTTCAAATAAAAGTCATTTCCATTTTGATGGGTTTTTTACTATTGTATTCCACTTAGTGAAGTCTACTCCATGCTTTGAAATCAGAAAAGGTGGAATTGTTTCAGAACTTTAATAGTGTCGTAAAACTTAAGTTAAACTGTGCCTTGTGGCAAATTCTCATTGCGAGCACACTAGTGTTTCCACAGAGAGACAAAACAAAAACAAAGTATTGGTCAGTAACCAATATTAGCAGATTTAAGCTCACGACTGGACACAGCTGCTCCTTCAAAAGTCATTAGAAATCCCACAGGTACAAGGTCCTGTGCCAAAGGCAAGTGACAGAAAGATTAACAGTCCTGCTCTCAAACTGAACATCTCAGGGCGGTGATAAACACGTAAACAACATGTAAGTAAAATTAAGATTTTAAAGTGCTATGGGAATTTGAAAAACCAAAACTGATCTAAAACTGAGGGGCATGGAAAAAAAGGCAAAGAATTTCAAAAACCTACCCAGGTTCACAGGAAGGGAGCTGGGAGAAAATTTTCAATCAGGTCTGTAATTTTACAAAAGAAATAATCACAAGTGAAGATAAAACATTCACAAACAAGGATGCTCACTGGAGAAGTATTTAACATTTAAAAAAAAACTCTTAAAATCAAAAACTCTCTGCAAATAGTCACAGGATAGAGTATTAGATTCACTGAAATGTTCATGAAAAATTTTAATGACATTAGGAAGTGACAGAGTTTCTTAAAAGCACACAATCACACTAGATTACTGCAAGTATACTAACAGGTATACAAGTTTTCTAAAGAACAAAAATAAATGAAAATAATAAAGATGGCTTTTCTCAGCTGAACTTGAGTAGTTTGCTTCATTTTTTACATTCTTCTGCTTTCCAAATATTACAAAACCAGTATTATTACATTTTCTATCAACCAAAAAGTTATGAGAAACAGTGTACTTTAGGATTTATTTCTCTTTAACACCATTAATAACTCTTCATCTTTTTCAGTTTAAATTATCTTGCCCACACATTCCACAGAAGCCACGCATAACAAAAGTGTTAATAAGTATAAACTGCTCAGAACAATATCTGGTAGGAAGAAAGTACCTACCTACACTGCTGCTCATTTTACTAACTAACTGTAAAGTCTCTTTATCTAACCAAAGTAACGAATGTGTTTCAGAGCTGGTGTCTCCTTTTCATGCAATGTTGGCAAAAGAACATTAGTTTTTTTCCGTTTCTGAATTCTAGCATCTCTTTAGAGATGACTCAAAGAATCTACTTTCAAAGAACAAGTGGAAGAAATTCAAATACCAAGGTTCTAAAAGACAGAAAATTAATGAACAAATTAAAATTTTAAAATATGGCTAATTGTTAAGACACATACAAAAATATATTCTCTTAAGAGTCTCTCTCAAGTCAGTATTTCACAGGATTAAGAAGAATATACATACATCCAGATGAACTGTTTCTGGAAAATGAAACATCATATACACCGATTCTTACTAAGGAGAGGGCTATATGCACTTACACAAGGAAAAACGTCTCTCTTCTATGAGCTGCTCAGAGCATGCGTGGAGTGGGTGGTAGTGGAAGTTTGGTCAAGAGGGAAGCCCCAGGAAAAGCTCAAGAAACCAAAGGTGACAACCAACCACTCTACATAATAAAACAATGAGGAAACTGCACTTGCAAGGTGGAGAAGGACCAGAGGGAGAAATTTAAGATCTTATGTGGCTTGCACTAAAGAAGTTTTAGGTTAAGTTGACATTCCTCGCTAATATTTTTATAAAACTGCGTTTTTAAAAAAATCCAAAGCAATCTGAGCCCTGCATTATACTACGCAGGACTGCACAGAGACCCAGAAACTGAATGACTGGTGGCATATCTGGGGTTATCCACAGGTTTAAATGTATTCCATATATGCATTCAAATTTCGTTTTGACTAAACCAGAATAAACTTTGTTTACGGACACAGATACAGATGGTTTTCTGGAAAACAGTGCAGTCTTCCTAGTCCTCCATCCCATTTTTCACTCAGGAAACTAAAAAAACACATTTTCATTTTAGCACCTAACTCCACCTCTAAAGTACTAAACAGATCTCCTGTTTGCCTTTCAGTTCAGACATCGTATGTATCCCTCATCACCATTTTTCACCCCCAGCAAAACGTGAACGCTTCCCATAGTAATTTTATCAGAGGTACATAAAGAAACTATAATAACTCAGTAGGTAAGACAAGCAAAATAAAAATTGACCTAAAGACCTGAATAGATTTGGTAAATTACTGAAGTTTAAATGTCTACCTACCAATGGGTAAACTGATAAAGTATGCTATATCCATTCAATGAAGTCCTTTTCAATCAAAATGACTGAATTATTAAAACACACAATAGGAATGAAACAAATAATGGTGCTGAATGAAGATCAGAACAAAAAAAGAACACACTGTCTGATTTCATGTACATAAACTTCTAGAAAATTTGAATTGATCTATAATGATAAAAAGCATGTCAGTGGTTGCCTAAGGGAAGGAGATGAGAAAGTGCGAAGGAGGAAAGGAGTAAAATACAGAAGGTACCAGAAAAGGTCTAGGGAATGGCAATGGTTGTGGTTTTACTGCAAACCACATATTAAAATTCAAATTTTTCAATTTAAAGAAATATAGTCTACTATATGCCAGTCACATCTTAATAAGGCTGTGATGAATATTTGTTTAATTATGAAAAGAATAGAATACAAAATAAGCTAAACACAAATTCTGAGCTCACAGTGGAGCTTTACTCCAGGGAGTAAACTCAGACATTAAAAAAAAAAAAAAAAAAACACCCTCACACAGGGGAAGGGTTCAGAATCTTGAGATCCTTGCCCTTGAGCTGGTCAAAGTCCTCACAGAAGAGACTTCAACTCCACCCAACATTCTGAGAAACTAAGTGAGGGAAGTGGCTGGGGATCTTAACACAAAATTCCCACAATTTTCAGTATGCTCTTAGCAGGTAGCAGAGTTAAATGCCACTTACATCCCATTAACTGAAAATCTTAAGATAATTTCACTTTCTAATAAATATTTATATTCAAAACTGAAACACCATATAACAGATGAAATATCAAATGATGATAAGCTAGTTCAAAGACAAAATTAAAGGGTCAGCATAAAAGAATAAAAAACAAAAAAGACTGAAAAATTGGGGCAGCATAGGAGGAGCAACAAACCTGCTACGGTCACACATGTTTTGTTTTCTTTTTTCAACAAGTTTTCCTTTAAAGGCAAAATTCCCAAGAAAAACAATAAAACTCACTGATTATATACACTTTTTTGGATGTAATGAAAAAAAACAAGTGTTTTATACCCAAGGTCACTTGACTTTTAGTGGGTAAGATCAATTTGTAAAATAAATTTACAAACTTTAATCTTTAAAATAAAGATTTAAAATCTGGGCAGATCCAAGGTAACAACACAGGGTAAAACCCCCAATCAGAAGCTTTAGTTTCAGTAAGACACAGAAAACCATGAAGATGCAGACTCGTTCCACAACAAGAACGCTGCAGCAAGGTCGAGAGGCAAGAAAACTAGTCAGGCCCACTGCTCAACTGCATACAGAAAAACAGGCCTGAGTCAAAGGCAGGTGAATTTACCCAAATCCACTCCAAGGACCAGAAGGGCTGGCGCTGGCGCTCTTTGTTGTTCTGATACCTGACTTTATAAGGGTTTCATGGAGGAGTTCTTTTTCACAGACTTTGCGAAGTTCCGAGTCATTTTTTAAAAACAAAAACAACAAGAAAATGCTAAAGCATCATTCATTTTGATCTGGAGCATAAGCAGAAATGGAAAGACAAAATCACAGCAACTGAACATCTCACATAACTCTAAACCTCAGCAGGGCAGCACAAAGAATATGCCAACATTGTCCATAGCGTCCCAGCAAGAAAAATCAAAGTCCAGTAGGAAAAAAACATGTTCTGACTCATTTCACTTTTGCTGGTTTCACTGATTTCTTCCTTCATGTTTCCTTTTTTCTCCACTACCAACACTACTATGTTCCGCTTCTGATCAATCTGCTCTGACCAATCTGCTAGATCTATGTAAATCAGAAATAGATAAATGCTTGAAACTGCGGTTCCATATATTACATGAGCATGCAACAGAAATGATAAAGCCAAATATGAGCTTTCCTTTCTTTACCGAAGGAAGGCAATTAGAATAACCATCTCCTAACAGTATTCTAAGTTGTAACAGAGAACACCGACTTACACTCCTTCCTCAGGCCGACAGTTAACCTACAGATCACAGGTCACAGCTGCTAGTTCAAGGAAAAAAACTCTCAGAAAAATCAGGCAACCAAGCTCCAACAGTGTTCCTATTAATGAGTAGCAAGTGTGAGAGTATCATGTTTTAAAATTTAAATCTTAATGTATGCTCCAAATGATAGCATTTTACAATGTGTAATGTGCTAATGGGTTGTAGATCCAGCAAGAACACCTTATGAATATCAATCCAGGTGAAAGGAAATGATTATGATAAACCAAAAGAAAAAGGAAACCGGTCATTCTCAGAAATTTTAGCTTATTATGATTAGTTACAATTAGAATAAAGTAAACAAATTACCACGGTGAAATCAAGAAAAAGGTTTACTGTATACTGGGTAAATTCTAATGTCCTAGCAACATTCTGTGAAATGTATGTAGACTGGCTTCCAGAAATAGAACAGGTTGTTCTATAATCTATTTTAAAAGTTACAATTTCGGAGGTAAAAGCTTTAAAGTTTCCCAGAAAAATTCCTCAATCTTATCTGCTTTAATCTTAACAATACAAATACACATATCTAAGTTCTAAATCAGTATGCCAAAAAGTACTGACTGTATTATTTGCTGGATAAAATTTTATACATCCCCAAGAATCCATGTTCTTATCCTGGCTCCTCTATATTATCTCCACATGAAATTACCAAGAGAAAATAATATTCTTTTGGAAGGATACTGGGAAGGGCAAGACCCAGACTGCAAATGGGGAGGGGAGGGAGGGGAGGGGGAGTGGCTTCCTTTCCTAGTAGAAAAAAAAGAGTAATGGGCATTTAAAGGATAGACAAGAAGGAGGGTCCTATCAAGTGAAAGGAATAACACTCATGGAGTCTAGCACAGGCAATGAGAGACTATGTAGGGGACTGTCAAGATACATGACTATGACAGAGCAGGCAGTGAGCAGTACTTCAGTACTGTAGCACTATTCTCAACTCCAGATGACACAATTCAGATTGTGTTCCATGCAAACAGCACCCCCTGGAGGTGTGCAAAGTGATGATCCTGGTTAAGTAATACAGCAAAGTAAGAGGTATTCTGTGAAGGGATTCTGTGAAGTAGGGAAGCAAACCACTAAAGACATTTTAGGTAAATGAGTCCACACAAATCAAAGTATGCGAGAAATCCCAAATGGGGAAATTACAAAAGTCATTATGTGTTGGATTTTGGCTTTGCCCCTTTGTCCCCAGAAAACCCCTATGTTTCTCAGAATCAGAGTTCTAAAACACATGTTGGAAAATACTGAGCTGTTTTATAAAAAGTCTTCTGTCAAGCTGCATCTTCATGCAGAGAAAAATGAGGAACCAAGAAAGTTTCAGTGATGACAGCAGGAAGGCTATTTAAAAGGGGGAGGCACAAATATGAAAGCTAGATTAAAGCAGCAGTAGCAGGAGATCTGAAAATCCTGAGAGTAGAAGATTGTCTAAAAATCCTTCTAGTGGTAAAGTTATTAGTACAATAACAATGACTCCACAGTTAATAATGAACTTATTAAAAAACAATTTAAATGGTCAAAACCTTTTTTAGGAGCTACTTTTTAGAAAATAAGATTTTTACTCCTAAATTTATCAAGCCTTTATAGTAGTCACACCAGTTTACAGTTGGGCGGTGTAATCTCAGATTTCACAGTGTAACAAGCACCGATCCATTCAAAACTATCCTTATTCTTTCCCCTAGAGGCCCAGGTGACAGTAATATTAATACAAAGCAGATATCCCAGCTTTTGACAAACATTGTTAGAAATTACTGTACTCAGAAGTCTCAAGTAAGAGTCTTACCAAAGAGATATCTAAAATCAATGTACAATTAGAACAGGTGACACTGTTCTAGAAATAACTTAATTAAAACAACTTTGAAAGAATTCTGGTAAATGTCTATCCATAGTTTATCAGGATCAGTCTCCCAGAAACCTGCATTAGTCCTTATTTCCACAATCATCAGTAAATTATAAGGCATAATTCTTGATCTAACAGATGTTAAAGTGTAGCAACAAGCCTAAGTTTGGGGAAAGAAAAGACAACAGAAATATGCTCAGCAGTCTTGAGCTAGACATATTCTGAAATGAACTTCCTTATAAAATATATTTTAAGTATAAACAGAGTATTTCTATGTTATCATGAACCAAAACTGCAGCTTAAAAACCATCTGAAGTAGAAAGTAATTCCTACGTGTTAAGCAGTATTAGATAAAATAGCTCAAAGACAGACCAGCTAAGATCAAAGGAAACACACAGTTGAGTGCTAAACTATACAACTGTTACTTAATACTCAGTGTAATAACAGTCTTCTATTTTAATGCACAGAACGATAAATTTTCAGTCTTACATCATTAATATTCATGAAAGATTATGAGGCACTAATGTGCTGTTTCTGAAGGAAGAGCTATTTGTTAACTGAAACTAGTTAAGGGACCATACTTATTATCCACCACTGTATGTCCTTTCATTTTAAAGGAACAGCCAAAGTTTTTCTTCCTAACAAAAAATAAGAGCTAAAGTCTAAGCATACGGACACAGCACACATTATTTTCACAAAAATAAGCCCCATGTTCAAGTCATTTAGGAATGGCAGACACTGAGGCATGAAAATAAAAATAAGAGAACGTTCTCTGTCTAGGAGTGTACCATGCTTAATAATTTAATAAAAATCACTGATAGATTTTCTGGAAAAAGATAGGGCACACAGATAAAATATTTTCCACTTATGACTTTTACTGTGGTTCCAAAACCTACTACTAGGTACATACAGCAAATTTAGTTACAATAGTCAAAACCCTTTGAAAGCACTAACTTTGCTATATTCAAAGCTGAATAAATCCATGAGGTCCTGCTAATTTATATATAGCTCTACAGCAAAATTTTAAACACGTTACAAATTCAACATCAGTGTTTCTCAAACTGCAGACAACAGGGCCTCACCTAAAATCTGCAGAATCAGAACTGCAAGGCAATGCCTAGGAATCTGCATTTCAGCCACTCCCCAGGTACCCCTCATGCATGCTAACAGTGGTGAGCTACTACTTTTCTTGTGAGAGTTAGAACTAGATTTTGGACTAAAGTCTTCTCATTTGGGACTTTTAAAAACTAAATTTCTTACATAATAAATTAATATTTCAAAACATTTAAGTAACAAACATGTTGCTGCAGAAAAACAAGTGCATAAAAAACACAGCTGCAGTTAAACTTCTATTCTTAACTCAACATTTAAGACACCCCTAATCATTTCAAGACCAACAGGTCTCTGAACACAAAATTCCTAACTTAAAAATAATGCAATTCACAATATAAAAAAATTCAAAAATTTGAGTTTTTCCAAATATATTCGGTTTCATTCACTCATTTGTTAAATCAGGATAAGAGCTGTTTACATTACAAAAAATATAGGCCATGGTTAAATGTATAAACTCAAATCTGTATCACATTATTAACTTTAATTGGAAACTGATTTTTCATACATTTATATAACTTTCACAAACCAACATAAACATGTTTAATAGAAAGAGTGGAGCAAAAAATAGACTACATAGTGTTCAATTCTAGCTAATCTGTCTAATCTAAATGCTTAGCTATGTGACCTCCAGGGCCTAGACAAATCATTCTGATTACCTGGAAAAGGTATGACCCACTACTCACCTCACAGGATTATTTATTGTGACCATCAAATGAGAACCTATGTAACTCTCAAATGCTGCATTTTATACATCACAGGCATTATTATTAAAAGAGGAATATCTGAGAGGTACCTTTATACGCCTGTGGTAAAATATTACTCCACCTACTGCAAACTGAAACATACAAATTTGATTCAATTACTAGTCTCAAGTTCCCATTTACAACATTCACTCCTATGCAAAGGTATAAATGAAATTATATGTGCCAAGTGTTGATAACGAAATGACCAGTACGTACTTTAGCTTCTTTCACATACCTGATAATCTGTATAATAGAAATTTTTAGCCAGATTAATTAATAAACATATATTACTTGCAAAAGTTAAAAAAATATTTTATTTTAGAAAAGCATTCACTTATTGCATCACTTTTCCTTCAATGTTACCTCTGACTCCTTATATTCCAAAAGAAAGCTACTCTCAGTATCCTTCTAAATCCTTACACCTACTAGAAAACTATTATTCTCTTCCAAAAGTTTTAGTCAAGCTGCAAAAATTCAAGTTTTCTGTTTCTACTTCCTGATCTCTATATCTTTTTTTGCTCACCCATTATAAGATTCCAAAATTAAAAAGTGAAAACAACCACGTTCAATTTGCAGAGTATGTAAAACATAAAGGGGGCTGAAAGGGTCAGTAATACCCTTTCTTGTGAATATTCCAAAAGACCACACCAACAGTCATAACTGGCGATTCCTTTTAAAATCTGTTGATCTAGTCAACTCAAACCACATGGTAAGGTACTGTTCAAAATGAAGTTACAATGTCAAACAACGGAAATCTGTAAATTTAACCCTAAAATCAAGGGTCCTATTAAAGTTGCATGACAGTGTATCATTACTCAGCATACATCAAACTACTTGCAAAAGTTCTGTCCTTTAAGCCTGGAACCGTATTCCAAAAATTTGCAAAAACAAACCACTTTTCATCTCAAGCAGATTTTTTTTTAAACTAAAAAAACTTACCTATAGTTCAATAGCTATGCTTTAAACCAGTTTATGACGGAACTGCAAGCATGAATCAACTCAAACGCAGAGAGAAGGGTCATAATATCTTGTGGTTTGCAATTAGAACTATATTTGGTAATATTCACATGAGTTTATTCACTATATGAATGCTAACTCTTTGTTCCTTCATGTTACAACAGCAGGGACAGTAATCAAAGAGCATCTGTGCCTGCAGAGATCATGTACCTTCAACTTTTGCCTGGGAGGGGAGGACAAGCAGAGGAGCAAGTGGGCAGGGAAGGAAATCTCATCAGTTCAGCTGTCACTACAGCATTTGTTTTCCAAGCATTAAAAACGCTACTTACTTTTATATGAGATACATCTGAGAGGAGCCATTTATAGAAACCATTTTTTCCCAGCATGGTCTTTAATAACTTTGCATTTAAGTACTCCTGCTGCAAGTTCCATTTTTGTGTTATTTAAAAACAAGCCATTGCTAAATTCTCAGTAACATTTAAAAGACAAGCAGTTTGAAAATCGAACAAAAAATGACTATACCTAACTCAAGCAAAGGAAGACATTTTATAATTCTGTATGTTTATTTCAAAATTTGTTAATAGCAAAGACGCTGGAATATAAAACCATGATCAAGCTGACAGTTACCCTTATTTGGAGGCAATGGCTAGTTTGAAGTATCTATTTACAATACAGCTATTATTTTCCTTATTTCTTCTCCTAAGCAGATCCAGATTTTCATCCCCCTTACTATTAAATCATAAGTACACATCAAAACTAGCTTCTTACCTCTGCTCAGAATCCTACACTAAACTCCAAGCTTCAATTTTAAGAACTCTATTCCCTACATAATTGCAAGAAATGCCCCCACCAGAGCAAGAAATCGCAGAATACAGAAAAATGAAGACAATTTCACCCGATAGATTTATAAGTGGGAATGCCGGGAATGACAACAACTGCAACACACACCTAGAAGGCGTACCCCGAATATTCGCCATGTTAATAAAAGAAAATCACAAAATTTTAAATTAAAGGTGGCGCTCTGTCCTCAAGTCACCCGATTGTGACTCACTTTTGCAGACTATATGGTAGGAAATAACAGTTACTTTTCAAAGATCTTTGCAGTTACACCCAAGCCAAAATCAGGACAGAGATCCACCCTTAATTACAGCAATTTAACTGTCTCATCCAAAGCAAGGTAGAAACTAAAACGTCCCTCCCCCCCCGAAATCACGGCTAAATAAGTCCATTTCATATACTAATTTTCATAGGCCTCTTTTAAGGAAAACGTTTCTCTTTGCTCCAATTCTCAACTCACCAGGGCATGAAGGAAAAAAAAAAGGGGGGGGCGGGTAAGAGGGGCCCAAATGATGCACGATGGACAAAACGCAGCTTCTGATCCAATCCGTCTAATTCCCCCAATCCGTCTCGGCCACACACAAGGACAGTCTGAGGAAGACAGGCAACAGGACAAGCGGTGAAGGGCCTCCGTTCACTCACGTGGGCCACCGTCCAAAGGGTTACACACCCTCAGCCCGGAGAGAGCCTCATCCAAAGCAGATCCTCACCAGCGCCGCTTCTACAATACACCCACGCCGAACCAGGGCTTTATTTCAAATGCAGATAGTCCTCAGGTGGGGGCGGTTAAACACAGCGAAAGCTTCCATGTTGAAAGGCAGAGCGGACACAGGCATTGACGCCCGCACCTCTAGCCGCCCAGGGAACTCACGCACCATCGACAGCGACAGGAGCCACTAGCTCAGGACACCCGGGAAGGGACCACGCAGAACCGTCCAAGGTGGACGGCTGTCTGCGGAGCCCCAAGCCCGGGAACAGGCCACCTACGCCCGCGGGGGAGGGTCAAGCCCCCCCCAGCCAGCCGCAGCCACTCCCCGGGGCGCCGGCTCCCCGCGCCCGAGTGCCGGGAACCCCACGCGGAGACCCGACCCGGGGGTGGGAGAGGACGGACCGCGGTGCAGGACCGGAGGTCGCGCCCCCCACCCCCCGCGAGGGCGGAGGGCGCGGGGTTCGCCGGCAAGAGGGACTCCTACAGGAGCACGGCCACCCCCCCCCCGCCAAGTGGACCGCGGTTCTCGCTCGCTGACCCTTTCCAAAAGGGGCGTGGGGGCGGGCAGGGCTTTTCCTTTTCAACTAAGTCCAGAACGGCCACTCGGAAGCCGCCCAGCGCATCCGTGGGAGCCGGGCCCGAGACTCGGCGAGAAGGGCGAGACGGCGCCCAGGCCGGGGAAGCGCCGTCCGGGGTGACACGCATCCATCAACTCAGCCCGGCCGGGGCCCACGAGGGGCTCCCGCGCCCCACGCGCCGAGCGCCCGCGGGGCCGGAGCCGCGGATCAGAGGGGTGACTCCGCCGAGCGCGGGTACAGGGAGCCGGGCAGCGCTGCCCTCAAGGTCACCAGGCGCTGGGATGGGCTTCGGCGCTGCCCAGGCGGCTCGGGGCGCCGGAGCGCGGCGGGTGTAGACACGGAGCCCGGCCGCACGCCGGGCTCCGGGCGGGGACGCCCGCGCGGACCCCGCGCCGAGGTGGACACCCGGGAAAAGCCGCTCACCTTTCCGCGCGGCCGGGGCGGCCGCGGCGGGGACACCTCCGAGGGGCCCCCGACGCCCCCACCAACTTCTCCCGAGCCCCCCCGCGGACGCGACGTCCGGGCCGGCAGGACCCCCGCGGCCCGCGACGCCCCGACGCCCGCGCGCGCCCGGCCGACCCCGCCGTGCCCGACCCCGCCGTGCGCGGCGCGGGCGGGCGGCGGCCACTCACCTCGCCCGACAGCAGCAGCGACCATCCTCCGCGGGGGGAAGGAACGCGGGGCTGCAGGAGGGTCCGCGCGGCGGGGACGGGGTTCCGCGGGGGCCGGCGGGGAGCGGCTCGGGCCGCGGGGCGCCGCCACCCGCGCGCCGGACTCGGGGCACCACGCGGAGGTGCAGCTGCACCTCGGGGAGGAGGCGGCGCGGAGCCGAGGCTCGGCGTCCAGCAGCCGCGGCTCCTACTCACGCTGCACTGAGAGGCGGCGGCCGCGGCGGAGGAGGCGGCGCCGGCCCGGCCCCCGCCCAGAGCCCGGCGGCCGCCGAGTGGCCGCCCGCCGCCCCGCAGGACCCGCCCCCCGGCTCCGCAGAGCCGCACACTGGGCGCGCCGCGCTCGGCA